>JANHGB010050710.1:40885-58657 GCA_026283785.1 Coracopsis vasa | reverse complement strand
GGAGCGCCTTGTGGCGGCGGGGCCCCGGCGGTCCGTGGCGAGGCCGAGGGTGCTTTATTGAGCGGGCTGCGGTAGTGAGTGCCGGGCCAGGCGGTGACCCCCAAGGATGCTGCGGGGTCGAGGCAGAGCCGCGGTGCCGCCTCGCAGCCCCGGCGCGGCCGTAGCATCCCTCCCCGGGCCACGGCGGGCGAGGGAGGTCAGGAACGCTCGCGGTTTGGCTGGAGGGAGGCTCAAGGCGAGGTGGGGATGTGCGAGCTGCCTTGCCCAGCGACATCCAGGAAGTTTTGCTGCGGTGCCAGAAATAGAACCTGCGTCTGCTGACTCCCGATCCTGCGCCCCAGCCGCAAAAGCTGCCTTTTCTCTATTCAACTTTTCCCTGCCTTCTTCCTCATCAGGCCCATCTTTGGAAAGGAAAACTAAAGCCAAGCCAACCCCCCCAGGCCGAACGGTACCGCTACAAACATGATGAAATGCAAGAACGGGACCTCAGCCCTTGCGGCCAACAGTTAACGGGAAGTCAAAAGGATGCAGAACCAGAGTACACCCTTCCTTATGTTTTGACGGGAATTTAGCAGAACAGCGCATTGAAATGAAGGCACCGGTGCCAACGCCCCTGCAACCTGCCATTTATCAGATGGGCAAGCTGGGCAGCTTGCTGGGGAGAAGCAGCTCTGTTCTCCTGGGCAGCACTTGCAGCAATGCAAAGGGGATGCACAAGAACCTGCCCTGCAGACGGGTCTTCTGCCTGTTCTCCTCATCTTACCTAGCTGGCACCAGAGAGGGCTTCCTTGGGAAAGGGCTGGCCTAATTTCGAGTTTTAAGGCCAAGATGGAGACCATGCTGGAGCTCAAACAAAGAGTGTAAGTGAAGGGGAATTTTCCCCACTGCATACTCAGCTAGAAGGATGGCTAAAGACAGCCAGAGGTCAGCTGGATTCAGAAGTGCCTCAGGAGTATTGCAGAAGTACTGAGGGAAAGGAATGAGGACAGAGGAGGAAGACAACGAGACAGCAAGTGAAGTTCTCACGATATGAGGAAGGTCATTTTGTGGCAGAGCACAATACTGCACTGAGGAGGACACCAAAAGGCTCCATCTCAATGACAGCAAGAGCATATTGGTGGGAACACACTGGCAAGACAATAACATCCTCTTCTCTATGGGTCCAGGATGAGGTCGCTCACCCACAGGATAATGCCCTCTGGGACAGCCATCGGGTCCCTAGCAGAAAAGTGGGCTTGAAGGGAGACCCCCCTGCATCTCCAGGGGGAATTTGGCAGCTGTGATTCAATTTGCATCAAGTCCATGACTGGGTTTTTTTGAGAGGGCTGGCAAGTGACAGCATTGGCCTTGCTTGTGTGGGTGCTTTCAGCTCTGGGAGTATAAACACTATTAGGGATGGGCAGTAATCATCAATTCATTTCCCTCAGCCAGCGAGCACCCATCACAGGTTGTTGATGTTAATGGGAAGAAAACTGCTATTTTGGACCTCCTTCACCTGCAGAACATTATCCCTTTGCATCATATACTATCCCCAAGAGCAGTTTGAGGACAGCCAACAATTTTCCATGTTAATGTGATGAAACTAAAGGCTTACGGGCTCATCCAGAGATTGCAAGTGTTCAGGAACATCAGACCACAAATCTAGAAGCAGAATAGCATCCCTGTGCGTGGAGAGGCAGCTGCAATACCACAGCTCCCCTGTCCTGTGACAAACAGCGTTTGCCACGCTGAGTACTTGTAACTAGAGAGGCAAGCTCCCGCAGCCTCCCTGGAGGTGTTTGCTCCTCTATTACACCCTGCAAAGATTTGGGGAAATTTTAGCTTCGCCTTTCAGTCTTTTTGTGAGGAAAGACAAGGTTTTGCTTTTCTTCCCCAGGCTAACCCTGGGGCAGAATGTTACAGAAGGTTGTTGTTTCAGCGTGTGCTATTACATTACCAGATGCAATAGCATGCTGGTACCTCCTTCACCCCATCCGAGCCATATCTGTACCTCCTCCAGAGGAGGACCTTATTTCCAAACCCATGTGATGCTGGGTTTGTGGGTCCAGACAGCAGAAGTCTTTATTATTATTATTACTATTATTACTACTATTTTAAATGGCATTACGTGCTTTGACGACTCCAGGCTGAGGCTGTAGGCTTACCTGTAGTACCCAAGCACCTCCTGATTTCTAATTTACTTAGTCATCACACCCTCTCCAAAAGGTAAAAACCCCAAACCTGTGGCTCTGTTTTATGTAACAGGAACAGAGGATTAGAAACATTATGTGATTTGCTGGAGGCCAAACAGAGAAGCTGTGGTAGGGAAGAAATTTGACTGCAGATCTCGAATTAGCACCCTAACCATTGCTGTCTGTGTAGTGTTTTCTCTCTGCTTTGCATACTTCAGTCTGAAACATGCTGGACAAGCTCCCTTGGGATAAAGAGTAATTTTTAGCCCAATTTCTTACAGAAATGAAGCTCTCACAATCATGTTGTCTATCTGCCTGTCTATCAGCCACCCACGATACAGTTTGAATCCACCGGCCAATTTCAACCAAACCTGGCAACAAGGAAGGGATCTTACAGCAAAGCAATTCAGATGAGCTCCATGATGAGCAGAAATAGGGGACACACGGAAAGGAGGAGGCAGAGCATGTCCTTGTGTTCCTGCTGGCCATGGAGCAGCCGGACACCACTCCTGGCTTGATGTGTGATGCTTCCTGTTCCTCTCCGGGGTGAGAGAGAGGGATTGAGCTCAGGATACAACACTGGGTCTGGCAAGGCTGAGAAGGAGCTGCGCTCACTGCAGGGATGTCCTGGGCAGGCAGTGACCCCAGGCACACATGTGGCAGAGACCGCTCATCCCACCACTGGCAGAGCTACTTCTGCTCTCCTTGCTCCCTAACTCCCGCCAGCTGCTCCTTTGGGAAAGCAGCCGATTAACATACTGCAATGAGTTAACCTTAAATGGTCTAAAACTCCAAACCTCTGCATGAAAATGAGCTCTGATGGAAGAAGCCAGATAAAACACCACCCAACCACAGCCAAGCCCTGGGCTCAGCCTGTTTGCTAACTGACACACTTGTGTGTTTGCAGCTGACTCCTTGGTGATGTGCTCAGCCCCAGTGATGATTTGCACCTCCCCACACCACGCTGCTGTCTTGTCAGGTGCAAAGCTTTGAAACAAAGCGTTGTCCTGTGTGGGTTTTTAGGGTTTTGTGGCCGGAATCTGTGACATGGCCCTATTTTCTTCCTCTTGGGCAGCACCAGGTGTGGGTGGCATAGGCAAGAGCCTCCAGGCAGGGTGTCAAGTGTTTGCTGGGCTTTACCAACCGCAGCAGGGCTGGGTAGCTCCCACCTGCCAGTCAAGGGTAGCGGGTAGAAAGGACCTTCTCCATCACTTCTGGGTGAACCCGGTTCACATGCAAGGGGCTGTGCCTAAGGGTTAGCTGCTACAGAAAGAGGTAACTCTGCCAGTTCCTTTCCTAAGAGGAACTATAAACACTTCCCACTCGGTCGCTATTAAGTGATTTTTTTTGACCATGTGGCTATTGCTGGTAAGTCATTCTCAGGCTCCCTGTGTGCACGTCATCTGACATTGGGTTAACTCCTTCACACTGAGCTACAGAGAGGAGTTAATGGTTGCAGAAATGAACTTTCACCGTTGCACTTTCCCAGAAGATCACCAAAAGGTCACCTCTTTCCCCCTCCTTTGGGATCACAGTCCTTTTAATACCCTTCCGAGCTAGACTCCGCAAACAAAGTCCTCCTTTGAGCCAACCAGCCTAGAAATCCGATGCCCTTCATTTTGCACTGCTGGTGGCAGGGAGGAAAACAACCGAGTGACATTTCTATCATCGGTCACAAGACAATGATATTTATCTCATCCCTCAGCACTCGGAGGCCCCAGATTTGGAAAAAAACTGCACTTTCTGGCAATCACCATCTTCAGCAATCAGGCTGTAGCTGAGCAAGTGGGAAGATGAACAAGTGATGGTACAAATACTCAGGGACTAACCCTAATAAGAGGATCCGCCCAGAAAAGATGCCTTGTGTGTAACAGAAACAAACAAATGCCTTTAAATTTGCACTGGTGTTAAGTAATGTAGGACTTTGCCAGATAAGGATTGTTTGCTCGCACTTAGGGGTTTCTGGCAGCCCTGCTCCTTGAATTATTTGCTGAAATGCATTTGGCTTGTTTTCAGTTTGCGATCTTAAAGGCGAAGTGATTGAGTTTCACCCTCATCTCCTACTGTAGGATGATTCCGGGCAACATGAAAAGTCCAGTCTTTCCACATCTGCGAGGGCAAAGGCAGTCAGCATCCATGGCACAAGTGCTCTAGGTGGTGGACACAGGGGTGATGGTATCTGCTGTTACCGGCATCCTGCCCTCCCCAGGTCACAGCACTCGTACCTGCTAACGCTGTGCATCTCCAGCCTGCAAACTCTTCAGCATGGGGCTGCATTGTGCTGAATGGTTTTAGACCACTTGATGTATCGAAGCTTCCACCACTTCCTCTAACAACTGGAGTGTAAATAATAGCAAGTCAGTGGTGGCTTGTTGGGAGAAGGGTGAAGGAAAAGTTGAGCAAACATTTGGCCTGGCATCAACTGAGTATGTTTCTACATAGACTTATCAAATCTAGCATTTGTAGGCAAATCAATCAAATGTAGGCAAGAAAAGCATATGCTGAAGTGTCTTCAGAGGCATTTCTGCAGCGAGGCAGAAGAGGTCTCCAATGGCAATTGGGTATAAGCAGTGGAGAGTACTGAGAGTCCTGGTGTCACTGGGTGTTCTTATCCTGAATCACCCGTTCTGACTGTGACAGGAAAACCCTTCTTGTGGAAGAAATGCTGCCTGGTTGGGAGCTTTCTGGTGTCTTCCCCTCAGGAGCAACAGCAAATAGAAAAGGAGAATGTTGCCTACCTCCATTTCTTGAGCTCTTGTAACTGCTTGAGCTCAGATTAGCCTCCGATTGCAGGGTGGCCAGTACCTGCCAGCTCTCCCAGTGGTGGACCATGAGCCAACAAGTCATCGCCATTCAGCCTTGGAAAACAAATAAACCAGAGGTGTGTTTTGTTTTATCTTTTTAGTGTGCAGAATTGAACAGAACAAAGATAAAGCCTAAAGGAACACAACCCTATGGGTGATGCAGCCACAGAGAGTGGAAGGACCGTGAGAAGATGCTGGATGCACAGATCTGGGTGCAGCAGCCCTCCTTTGGGGGTGCACAGAGCTGTTGCTGCGGTCGAGGAGAAGCAGGTGTCCTCTTGGAGAGAGGCAGTTTTCTCCTTTCTTCCCAGGGCTGAGTTCTGCTTTTCACACTTAAGAGTGTTAATTTAGTCTTGCAAACATAATTATCACAACATGAGGGGAAAAAAACGCTTGGAGAGAAGTGATCCACGCTTCCCTCTCCTCCTCACACACAACACCCCTCAGCTATCGCCTGTCACATCTCTCTGGACCTCAATTTGTGGTGTTGCTGACACCTACACTCTATTTCACCCCATTTATCAAGGCTCAGGTCAAAGCCACCCTCCTCTCCACTTCTCTGAGCCTGCTGCTGCTCCATCTCGCGTGCTCCTCACATCTCACCTTGCTGCAGTCTTGGCCTGCTGGGAGCTCCTGAGGAAGGGCTGAGAAATACATGGGGACAGCAGGGGCAGCACGGTGCAGGAAAAAGGGGTTTTTCATTTGCCAATTAGGTACAGTTTCCAAATCCCCTAAAATGGAGCTGTGCCTACCCATAGAGAAGGGAGCCCTGGTCCCACAGGGATGCTGAGGAGGGAGACAAAACCATTGTGTGCCCTCCCCAGCCTTGTCAGCCTCAATCATCACCCCAGGGCCTCTTCCAGACCTAAGCATCTCCATGTCATATTACTCACCAGACGTGGTATCTCCAGGCACATCATTCCCTCCCAGCAGTCCCAGGCAACAGCACAGCCAAAACTAGGATATGTTGAGAAACACCTTCTTTCAAAGACCCATCCGGTGGAGCAGCAGCTGTGTGCCTGGGCATACTTAGATGTGGCTTAGCATCACTTTACCAGCATGGGAGCAAAGGAAAATGGCACGCTGGTGTGTTTTGTCTGGTGGCTGCAGTTTGGAGTTATTTTATTCTGTTGTTTCCATTCAGTCCAGATGAACCTTAACCTCCATCAATCTCTGGGGCGAACCCCAGTGCTGCTGATGCTGGCCACCTCCAATACCCAGGGAGGAGGAAAAGCCCCAGTGCTGCAGCACTGCAATGCTGTATGGGTCTGACCTGCGGCTGGGGGCTGATCTTAGTGTTTAACACAGTCAGGAGCTTCTGGGGGTGAAGAAGGAGAGCTGGAAAAGTGTGGGAAGGTGCTGCCAGACTGCGCATGGCCAAACCCTGGAGCCCTCATCCTCCCTGTTCCATGAAGCCTGAGCTGCAGCGAGCCCCTCGCACATACCTGCAGCTTGGCTGTTAAGCCACAGAGCCATTTGTCAAGCAGCGTGGTCTCAGCCTGCGGTCAGAGGGATGCGGAGAGCTGCTGGGGCAGCGAGTGGGTGAGAAAAGTGGAGAAGGGATGGATGGCACGTGGTGTGTGCGACCACAGGAAGCTCAGTGTGGCTACAGCAGAGCAGCACATCATAACTCTGTCTCATGCTGTAGGGGCTCAAAGTGTTTATGGAGTGACAGCAGCACAAAGGGTGGGAAGAATTTGCCTTGGGGCACCCAGGAAGGAATCCTGGGTGTTTCCTGCAGGAGTTGGCTGGGACCATGTGGACTACCTCAGCCAGTGGCCTTTTTCTGGCTGCCTCTTGTGTGGGGATGGCCCCAAAGCCTCTGAATTGTGACTAAAGTCAGAGGTGGAAAAGCCACATTAAACTACAGCCACCCTCATCTACTTGCAGAATCGCTCCTGGGATGGTCTCTTCTGGAATTTGCTTTGCAATATTCCCCATGGCGTGGTTCCCATCACAGCCTCACTGAAACCACATCCTTGCCTCGGCGCTCTCAGGTCAGGTGCCAGTCCACCTACCCCTTCTGCATTCTTTGCCCTCACCTCCTAGCATTTGATGCTGATCTAAGATTCTCTTGATTCAGCATCTTTTGTTGTCTCATCAGGATTACATCTATCAAAGCCACAGGCTTTAACTCTCCCAGCCATGCAGAGACATGGGAAGTGGATTTGGGGAGGGGATGATGGCTGGGAGCTCTATAGCCCCTGTGAGCACAGCCCCATGCAAGAAGAGGCTGTTTTGCCTTGCAGCTGACCTCCCCTGTGAGCACAGTGGGTGCTGCCACCCGGCCTTTCCTCATCCAACCTCTGACACAGGCAAAGGCAAGGTAGGATTTACAGCCGAATGAGTTAAAATGCTGCCGAGTGAATGCGCTTTGACTGGGGCTGCATCGATTTCCCCGGCTCCTGTGACTGATACAAGCGTGTCCAGCCAGGGAACTGTAAAGAAAACAGGCTTGAAACCAATTTCATTCCAACCAGTGCCAGCTTCATGCATTGATAAGGCCTTTGATAACATTGCAGAGAGCAGCTATCGATGTTGGACAGGGCTGTCTCAAAGATACAGCTCCCTCGCTGCTGGCAAGGGAGAGCTGGAGGCAGGTAAGAGCAGGTGCTTACATCCAAAAACATCAGTTACAAGTGGTGAGCACCCAGGGCAGCCCCGCGCCCCATGTCTGGGCTGGAACAGTGGCTGGGACAAGGAGGGAGACCTCAGCGTGTCATACACCATTCTTGTGTGCTGCTTGCCTTTCACCTGGGTCATATTGACTACCTCATGGCTCCTCCACCCTGGGAGATGGGGATGTGGAGAAGAGGGGCATCCTGGAAGCACAACAGCTGCCTGCCTCTTCAAAGGGGACCCCAAGGTGGGGGCTGCTGTCTACGTGTGGCAATGGGCAACTACAACACGTGCACCATTTGCTGTCCCCTCGTGTGCCTGTCCTGTCAGCCCCTCATTTATTGCTCTTTTCTGAAGTACCTGTGAGACACAGAGGCTTATCAAAGCATCCCAGAGAGAACCATTCGGACTGTCTTGGGAGGGGTGATGGGTGGCAGGCGGGAAGGCGAGCAGGATCACCACCGGCAGGACCCCCATGGCAAAATTTGGCTGCATTGGCTTAACCATGGTGCCGAACCACATGGCTGGGGCTTGAACCCAATCAGCTCTCCCTGGCTCATTAACCTAACTAAACTATTAAACCCAGCTCAGGGTGACAGTTCATTGCAGGGCTAATGTGGTTCTGGTGCAGTGAGCTTCTCGCTCTGCCCAGCCTGACATGCTCTTGTGGAAACCCATGGTCCCTGCCTGGGGGCTTGCAGCTCCCCAGAGCTCTCAGCAGAGGTTTACTCATCTTCCGAGTCAGGACAGATTCCTGATAGCTCAGAAATGCAAAATTAGGAAAACACCCTGAGACCCGGGAAGGAAAGGAAAGGACACCGAAAGGTCTGCTGGCATCTGAGTGCTACAAAGAGCTCGCTCATCTTCCTCCCCATAGATGCAGCACCAGAATTAAATGGCATGCTGGGGGGCATGTCCATGGCAGCGACACCTAAGAGGATGCTGCATGTTATCCCTCCAGCCATGGGAGGGACACCCATTCCTGGCCAGGAGCTGCTGGGTCCTCAGCTGGCTCCCTGCTGGGGATGAGCTGGGGGTTGAGACAGCAGAAATGGTTCCGTGCAACCACCAGCCCTCAGGATGCAACATGCACCAGCAGCACCATCCTGCCACAGGGCCAGGAGTACACCAAGATGCTTTCCAAGCCCCAAGTCCAGTTGCCAGAAACCTCCCAGGTTTGCAGAGGGCTGCGTGCTCCCATTGGTAATGTTCCTGCCCTTCCTGAAGAAGGGATTTGGGTTTCGAGGAGAACGTGATGAAGACACCGCAGAGGCATGTACACAGGGAGTGGGGCCGGTGTTCTAACTGGGTGCTGGAGCAGAACAGGGGGCTGTTACCGTCTCCGGATGCAGCACCGTGTAACTTTAGCTCCGGGCCATTCCTATTTGTCTTTGCTTCTTGCATGTTGTGAATAGATATTAGCTCAAGCTCAATGGGCTCCACGCAGGTCTTGGAACCAGAAGATTCAAGCTGGGATTTGTTCCATATCTCGGGTTTCACATGTTTTCTTTAGCTGCATTTTAATTGTGGGGTTTTCCTTTTGGTTTGGTGAGATGTTCTACACAGGTGCTGTTTCTTTGCAGCTGTAAATATACCAAATAAAGCCCATTCCTGGATTATGTGAGGGTAAAGAGGAAGTGCCCCATGATAAAACAGCTCTTCATCGGGAAAGCCATCTGGTCCACAGAAAATGTCTGGCACTAGTCTGGAAAACAGCATACAATGTCAGCAGAGCCCTAGAGAAAGGAGTGTAGCGTGGTTAAACAAAGCCTGGATTGGGTTTAGCTCACTTTTATTTCCACCTTGAACCAACAAGCCTCTCCTTGAATGCAGCTGAGCTTAGGGCCTGCTGGAGACAGGAAACACCATTCTTGCTTCCCTAGCTGCCTCTCTCTTTGCGGGTCAGTCCTGACAGGCTGCAGTAACCCACAGGCTGCTTCATACATCCTGAGCTGCGAGAGGCCAGGAAGAGGCTGGCGGCCAAAAACGAGGTGGTCTGGTCCTTAGTGAGCCTGTCAAACCTCATGCAATTAATTCCCATTTCCTGCTGCTTTCTGCCCCAACAACCCTTTGTCCCCACCAGCTGCAGTGGTCGTGTTTGGGTCACGAAGCAGGAGAGGGGCTGGCAGGATCCTCCAATGGGGGATCCTGTATTTGGAGGACCCACCTCTCCAAATCAGCACCTTTTCCATTCCACTCCTGCCCAACAAAGAGTCTCGTGCCTGGGAGATGAGGATGCTCCAAAGCGCTGTTGATTCCTTCTCTTGGCTGTTGTCCCATGCCACGGCCAAAACTGCTCCATCCGTGCTTGCCACAGGGTGGAAAAAGCAGCTATCCAACTTGTGTGCACCCCCTGTAGGGAGACAGCAGCATGTTTGGGCTGCCAGCCCAAGCTCCACAGCACTGCATGGGGTCTACATCCCATCCCAGAGACTGCGGATGACTTGTCTGGGCATGTATAAGTAGTTACCGGCACTGTAAGACCCTCAGGAGGGACTGGTTTGACAGGCTACTCCTGCCTTTTGCTAACTCCTCCTCCCAGATTCATCTGGGGCAACTTGCCATGGGCTGCCCCATCTCGCAGGTGCCCCAGAGCTGGGTTTCCCTTCTTTGAGTACGCACTGCCGGCTGAGGGCCAAACCACTGGGTGAATTATTGCTCTCCTTGCTGCTGGGCTGTTTTAACACCAGTTGATGTGATATCAGAAATATCACAGCCTGAGGAAGTGAAGGATGGTCCCAGCCCCATGGATCGCCCCACCGCTGCCCATGCAACGGCATCCAGCTTAGGAAATCATGGCTGGAGTAGAGGGTGATGCATTTCGAGGGTGCTGGGGTGTATGCCATCCCCTCCTTCACCTATCCTCGCTGCTGTGCCCCCCGTGTGGCAGAAAACCCTCCCGAGGAAGGCACTGAGCAAGGAGGGCTCTGCTTCCCCCCATGCCTGCAGTGCCGTTGCCATCGCGCTGGATCCCAGCTGATGGATAGCTGCAGGCAGCAAATTTGAGCAGCGTCTCGATGCCAATTTAAATAAATAAATGAGTCCAAATGCTTCTCCTTGCAGAATGGCATCTCATCCAGCCGTTCAAGCATCAAATACCTCCGGGATTCTTTGGGTCTCAATTTGCAGAGCTATTTCCCTTTCAAGTGCTCTTTTATTTTTCTTTTTGCTTATTTAAACCTGTTTTTCCTGTAGTGAACAATCTTTGCAGGTGAAAGGAGGCAGGGTTTCGATGTTTGTGGAGCTTTTCTCCAGGTTTAAGAGGGATCAGCGGACTCTATTTAAAAGGTCTTCCCTGGCTGCTGCTTCCCCGGTTGAGGCTGATGGGATGCAGAGGGATGTTCCCATGGTTTAGTTTAAGTTCGGGTGCCCCTGGGCTGCCGGATCACTCATGTAAAGCCCACTGCTCATAGCCAAGGCTGAGCAGACATGCTGGTGCTGAGGGGAAGTCCTCACCCACCCAGGGCCAAGCTGTAGCCCATTAGATGGCTCATGGGAACTGGAGGGTGGGGGGAACATGCATGTGTCCAAAATACCACAGATGCCTTAAGTACAGAACAAGCTTAGGCCTGGTGAAGTTGCATTTAGCATCAATGGAATGGGAGAAATCACAAGCTGGGAAGGAGGGTGAGGAGGAGACGTCCCCCAGCTGCATCCCCCCTGCTCTGCCCCTTTTGTTTCCTAGAAGGTTCGAGCCATGGGGGTTGCAAAGAACAGCCTGGAGAAGCTACCCAAGGTACCTCAGAGGCCAGGGGAGCAGAACACGAATGGAAAGGAGCTGGTCTTATTTTCCTTTTATTTTCAGCCAAACACAAGAATATCAAGGGATCTGATTCATGGTGTTTGAACACCTGGGAGTGATACACAGCAGAGCCTTCTCAGAAGCACGAGATTTTCCCTGTGTTTAATCTAAGACAAATGTCTTCCTAGCCAATCTCTAATCAAGGCCTTATGGATAGGTGAATAAATATAGGGGTTTAGTTACATTAGCAAGATTCATCATGGAGCTGGTGGTGGTTTTATGGCTACCTCATTCCACCCTCATAGCCACTTACCATCCTCTCTTGCCTTCAGGTATCTGCCTTAATGCAGCGGCCAGGTATGGTGTTTCACAGGTATTTCACAGAATCATAGGATGGTTTGGGTTGGAAAGGACCTTAAGATCATTTAGTTCAAACCCCCTGCCATGGGCAGGGACATTTGGGAATACGCAGCAGTGTTTTGGGGCAGGACTTGCACTCAGGCTCTGGCTCCTGCAGAATAGCTGAGAGCAGCTCTCCAAGTGCAGTTTCCCTCTGCTGGGACTTGCAGCCTTGTGCTTTTGCACCTCACTCTTGTGAGGCTGTAGCAGCCTTTGCACGGGTGTAGGAGGAATGTGGTAAGCAGAGAGTTTGTGCTGGCGGTCTTTGGTCTCCCTAGGGTAGCAGTCACCGTGGTCAAAGTTTTGCACATCAGCCAGACCATAAATGAAGGGTTTGCTGCCTCCTGTTTTAGACACATTTAATAAACGTTCTGCAAACTCTGCTGCATCCCTTCAGCTCCTCCATCCTCCTGCCAGCTCCCTGTGAGCCCTGGCTGCCTTCCCTATGTTGCGGATAACAGAGTATTGACTATACCCATTGTTGATCCTCCCCAGGAGCAGCAGGTCAATGCCACAGGGAGGATACACCCCCCACGGGGCCAGTCTCCCCTGGTCTGTCTCATTTCCAGCCAGCCTGCGTGCTCAGTGTAGCTGGAGCAAGGGAGAGAGAAAGAATCTCTCAGACATGCCTTGGTTAGTGAACGATGGCATTCGCTCCCTCGTGGGAACGCCACTGCTGCTGGAGTGATAAACTAGAGGTATTTGGGGATTCAAGAAGAGAGTGAGGGAGCTGGGGATGAGCAGGATATTGCCATACATCTCTGTGAACACGTAGCCAGTGCATGAGAGCTGAGCTCAGGAGACCAGGAAGCCTTTTCCTTGGCTTTGCAGAAACAGGGACACCACCGATAGGGTGGTTCACACATCTTTCCTTGGACATCAGCTGTTAGAATGGGACTGAATTCATTTTATAGTCCTCGACCTGCCAAGCCCATGCTAACACAGTGCAGCCCTCCTCAGCTGATGAGCAAGTACCAGCTCTTGGAGCCATTTGATGTCAGGAAGCTTTGGTCCACCTTTGCTATTGCCGTGAGTGGCCAGGACCAGCAGAAGCAGCATAGCCAGTTACTTGGGTCCTCCTCTGCTTTCTGTGCCTGCACTATCCCTCTCTACCTTCCTCTCTTCAGCCCTTTTCCACCCTCAGGGTAGCAAACTCCAATGTTGCCCACATCCCCACCCTGCCATCACCCGGTCCTCAGAGATGTGTATCCCACTCCCACCTCCTCCCGCAAGCAGTCCTGGCAAGGCACCCACTCAGCAAGGCTGAGCAGAGTGTGCTGTGTCTTGCCCGTGTTTCCCAGGCCCCCTTGCTCCCCTCCAGCCTGCTGTCCACAGCACAATCCCCGCGGAGGGAATGGCTCCAACACCAAGCCCTGCAAGCAGCTCAGCTGCACGTGAGTCCGTTCCCCGGGCCCAGCTGGGGAACCGATCTGGCTGGAAAACACCTTTCTTCATTCAATCTCTTTCCTCCTCTGGGTGATTTTTTTATCCCAGCTCAGCTCCTCAACCTGATTTCTTCTGGTTCCCCCAAAAGAGCCAAAGGGCAGCCCGGGGGCAGGCAGGAGGACAGGGATGCTGCATAGTTCAGCCCACCAAGCAATAAAGCTGCGTCAGTGGCTTGAAGTGAGTTCAAACACCAAACTCCAGAGCCGCTTCCCTCCCCTCTTCCCCATAGACCAGGAGCAGCAACTTCCCGCAGCAGGGCTGATGCCCAGGGAGCGCAGCTGCTGCTCCCTACTAGCAGGAGCTGGCTTGGAAAGGAGATTCCTTCTCCTTCGCCACTGCAGCCCTTCGAAATGTGTTTACATACCAGATGGGAATAACAAGTCAGAATTTCATTGGTGTTTGGCCAGGGAATCACTCTGACTTGAAAACCCTTCCATGACTTAGTAGAGGGAGTGAAACTGGGCATGGAGTGATTGGCAGATCAGGCTGCTTGGACAGCCCCGCTCCATAAAGCTTTCTCACCAGAGGTTGTCCGACACGGTGCATCCCATCAAATCCTTTTGGTTTCAATGCCCATTATATTTTCCTAATGTTCCGGTGGGTTGTCACAACCAACTCGACATGCCATAGCCCGATTTTGTGCTACCTTCTGGACACATCCCTACTCTAAATGATCTGCTTAATGTATTTTAGTGAACGTGCCTCCTAATGAGGCCGTCATCACCCTGTTGTTGCTGCCTGGGGGAGTTTCTGCACTGACACTGCTGCAGCTTGTGCCTCTCAGAGCTGTTTTCCAGGATGGGGACTTCACCAGCCATGGATCAGTAGGGAGCCTGGAGCTGCTCCCTTTGCCATCCTCCTTTGAACTCTTTAGTGAAGGTGCCAAGACTTGACTAGATATTTAGTTCTCTGGCACTTCCTTAGGCCTCCGTGCCCTAAATAGCACTCAGCAGTCATTTATCATTGCAGGGCCCTCCAGGCAGAGCGCTTTCACATGGCTGTATTTATAGCCATGCCAATTTTAATTTTCCTTTGTTCAGAAATACAGAAATACTTATATTCTCTGCTGAAATTTCCTATGGAAGCAGCCACACTCCGGTGGTTCAGTAAACATCAGCCGCCTCTCAAATGAAGTTTGTCACAACGTTTTCTCTCATCGTTTTTTCTCTCATCTCTTGATCCCCACTCTTCTTCTGGAAACTACCCTCATTCCTTTGCTATAGGCTTTCCCAGTGGATACAGAGCCTGGCTAACATTTGGATCTCACATTTCTCCCCTGTTCCATGTCTTGGCTGCCTAAGAGCCACAAAACCGGTGGTGGCCGTAGGAGAGGCTGTAGCAGAAGGCTCGGTGTGGCAGCGTGCCTCCAGCTCCCCTGCATGGGGGCTCCTGCTAAGTCACCTCCTTCCTTCACCTGCAGCGGGTTTGGCAAACAGCCTGCGGAGCCGTCCCTCCCTCCATGAATCACAGCCCCGCTCCAGTGCCCTGGTTCAAGAAATCAGTCTAATTAGAGGAGAGTGAAATGCTTCTCCTGCTTGGAGAGCCGCAGGTCCCCCGTCTACTTAAAACTCCACATAAGACCATTAGCGCGACAACGTGTCTCCCCAGAACTACACGTTTGCTCGCACACTTGGCAGGCGGCCGACCAGATGTAGCCAGGTTGCCTGGAGGTGCCAAGCATAACAATTAACAGCCGCTTTGTGGTGGGGTTGGCAATGGCAGCAAAATCACAGGCACTTCCAGACGCCCACCTTGCTTCCATAGTCCTCCCGCACCCCTCCAAGGGGCACTGCCGGGGGTCAAGGAGATGACAGTGATGGTTCCTTGGTGCTAAACAGCTGCAGGACCTTGATGGCTTACCAAAAACAAAGTCCCACAGTGAAGGGCACCAGCTGACACACATCCCCGCTCAATCACTGAATATGGTACCTTGTTTCTGTCAAGATGCTGTATGTGTTCGGGTATTTCCATGCTGCCTTAAGCTGCAGTTCTGCAAACATGGAGTAACTTTATCCAGGTGAACAGCCTTGTGGAGTTCGTGAGGGATGCTGCTATGTTCCTCGCTGCAGCGGCAGGCACAAGTTGCTTTATTAGGTCTTAATTACTTCCTTGCTATTCAAAATTCTTTAATTTGCCACGAAAGGCAGATACAAAGAAATAAAAACGTAGCACTTCTGCAGCTCGGGTATTTGCAGCCATGAATAATCCGCTCACACACTCATTTACTAATAGATACACTTCTCTAATTTCTTTCCCCCTCCAGACATTTGCAATAGCTCTTTTCATTCCCATCACACCTTTAGCAAGCAGTAAGCCATTCTGTGTTTTGTTGCTCTTATCTCTTCTCTGAAAGCTTTTATTGACTGCATGTTGGTTTTGTCTCCTCACCTTTTCCATTTCCCATCTAGCCTTTTTCCTGTGTGTGTGTGCTGTTGTTGTTTCAAGGCTTCAGATCTCAGAGAAGTCCCTTGTGGAGCTATTTTGGATATTTCTCACAGCAGCAGCTGAGAACTCCTGGAAGAGGCAATGACAGGAGCAATAAGGAAAAGCAGAATTGGCTCCAGAACATATTAGGATTAGAGGGGGGAGTTCAGTAAATTATTGAACTACCTGGATGAAGAATTCATATCCAAAAGCTATTTCGCCTTAGTGCCTGACTCACATTTACATTTAAGAGCTCAAAGTGTTTTGGGAATGAGCTCCGAAGCTCACAGAAAACATTGCAGAAATATGCTTCTCTGCATATTTCTTGCTCCAAACGGAGGGAAGAGCCTCTTCCCTTTCCATACAGTGTGTGGCTGCATTTGAAAACTGCTGTGGGTCATGGGAGGGCCGTCTGGGGCCAGCCCCCAAGCTGAAATGATCAGCAGTGCTGGGCAAGCCCATTCAGAGATGAGTTTTCATTTGTACCCTCACACCTGCATGCAGCAGGCACCCACACAGCAAACCTTTAACTGAGGCTAAAATGGGTGACCTGGCCAGTTCACTTTGCTTTTCCTATAACTAGGCTCAGAGGCAGCCCTTTGCTGACACAGAAGCTTGGTGCCCCTCGCACAGGGGTTGCACAGTGGGTCTGCGGCAGAGATCTGGTTGAGACAAGGCACCCGAGCTCTCCCCCTCCTCATACGGTCCCTGTCTGCATGATGGTGATGTGCAATAACCCTCTCCTTGGCCATGGGAGGGGGACCCTGCTCAGCTGCCTTGGAGGTGATGGATGCACCAGGGGTTTGGCTGTTTTGCTGAGCAGATTTGCAGCCAGGACAGGGGTCGAGCAGCTCAGGCACCGATGAGAGCATAGGAGATCACAGCGCACAGGCAAATCAGAAGCTACCTGTTCTGCTTTGACTGCCAGCTGCTGTTGGCCGGAGCAAGGGACTTTCCAAATCGCTGATGCATGAAACCACTAACAGCTCAGCTTTGATCCTGAACTTTGTAAGGAGTCCTGAGTTTTCCAAAGCAACCACTCTCATCAGAGGTCAGAGGCAGCCGTGTTTGCCCCATTTCGCTTTGGTTGGGAGCCCTGCGCTGCATGTTCGGAAATGCCCAACTACCTCTAGGAAGCTCAGTTTTGGATGAGTGGGCTTGCGGCTGCCTTTGGAAACAAACCTCAGTGGCTTCCTGAGATGTTTTGGTGGCTGTTAGCCAGCTTAGCTGGCCCCAAGAGCTTTGTGCAGAAGTGTTTCTGTAGGTTCTACACAGGGAGGTGTAAGGTTGGCCACCCTTCCACACCCTCTGGCTCTCCAAGCCTTGCCTTTCCTTGCTATGAGTACTTTGGACATCGAGGCATCTGGTTTGTTGAGGACTTTGCTCCACTGAAAGGGACTGGTGTTGCTCCATAACGTCACTTGGTTTTTATAAGGCAGAGAAAAGCTCTTTGCCCAGCTCAGGCAAAGCCAGCAGAAGAAATGCAGTTTCTAGGTCACGCCATTCTTAGCGGAGGAGGCAAAGAGAGAAAACAGGTTAGGAGACTCTATAAACACCTAGCAGAGAGAGGGCCAATGCCCAAGCATTGCACAGCCTGGAAGATCGAGTCCTCTCTCACACACCTTCTCTGACCTGCCTCCTGCGGTGTCCAGGTCCCTTCTCACAGGGCTCTTACTGTTTGCAGCCCAGCAAGCCCGAGGTTAAGCTGTTACTTGTTTCAGTGGAGTGGAGAGGGGAAGATTCACCTCCAAAGCAAGAAGCTGTAACACTTCATCCGTCCTATCTGCCCTGGCTCTCGGGAGCATTCCCAGGCTTTTTCTTTCCATGCTCCACTGGAGTCTAATCCTGCATGCAGAAAATTCCTCATGCTTTTTGCTGTTATTCCTCCAGGGTATCTGTTTTCTCTTCCATTCTGTCTGGCTGTTCAACAGCCTGAACTCGGTTACTCTAATCCCTCCATCTTCAGTGATGTTCTCAGCTCCACATAATAAATATTAACAGCTTACATGTATCTTGGGGTTCTTATGCAAGGACTCCAAATAGCTTTATGGTTCATATGCACATGGGGCTCACTCTATTCGCCAGCAAAACACAGCCACCGATGAGACAGCAGTTGTTTAGCAACCTACAGCGACAACACACAATAGTTAAGACAGGAAGTGAAGAT
>JANHGB010050710.1:6393-26715 GCA_026283785.1 Coracopsis vasa | reverse complement strand
TTGAACACTGCCAGGGATGGGGCAGCCACAGCTTCTCTGGGCATCCTGTGCCAGTGCCTCAGCACCCTCACAGGGAAGAGTTTCTTCCTTATATCTAATCTAAATCTACCCTCTTTCAGTCTAAAGCCATTCCCCCGGTCCTATCCCTACATGACCTTGTAAAAAGCCCTTCCGGGTTTCTTGTTGGCCACTTTAGGCACTGGGAGCTGCTCTAGGGTCTCCCCAGAGCCTTCTCCAGGCTGAGCAACCCCAACTCTCTCAGCTCATGGGGGAGCTATTTACACCTATGTATTTAGCTAATTATAATTATACAATTAGCTGTGTATGCAGTTACATATACATTTATATAACATATTATTAGAAATCCCCATTTCTCATCTTAAAGCCTTTATTGTGTGAGAAAGGAGCACCTTTTGGCCACCACAGCAAGTGTGTGTGGAGAGGAAGGGAAGAAGGGCAGGGTTATGAGGGTCCTATTAAATGGGGTCAGTTTGGGAACCAGAGCACGCTGAAGGACCCTGCTGATTAAATGTTTTTCTTAGCACCATGTCATGTCAGGGGCTGGACTAGATGACCTTTGAAGGTCCCTTCCAACCCAAACTATTCTATGATTCTATGCTGTTCTGTGCAGCCCCTAGGGAAGATCATGATTCCAGCTCTCGGTCCCACTGTTGCTCCATAGACATTACACCAGGCACCCATTTGTCTCTGCTTGGAGTCTCTCTCCTTCTGAAGCAATCCATAGCCCTTCCCACTCTCTTTTGCAGGTCATAACAAGGATGTAGTGGAACCATACCCTCAGGCGGTCTGTGGGAAGGTGTGTAGAACAGCTGACAGATGGTTCTCAATACCCACCACAGTTTGGAGCAGGCCTTGGTAGTCCTGAGTCAGGCCTAACAATCACTTCTTTGCTTGTCTTAACAATATAGACAAAGCCAAAGATCACTGGTTTTGTTCTTCTGTAAGATCCTTTCTAGGCCATGGTAGCCTGTTTCAGGAGGAACAGTTTCCAACTGAATGAGCTCAGCTGGAGCAGGAGGGAAGACACAAGAATCATTCCCACCACTTTCTTAACATTATAAGTCAGCAGAAGAGCCCCCCAGGTGTGTGAGTGACAGATCTTGAAGTGAGTGATGGTTGGCAGACAGGCTGTGGCAGCGGGGAGCTTGGGGAAGAGCACGTTTCCCTGTGTGAATCAAGGCTGAAAGTGCTGCAATGTGAGACGTGCAGTTTTAGCCATGTGTAGCAGTGCAGTTGTGGTGAGGGTGGGAGTTGTAAGTAGTCTGGGCTTCCAGCAGTGGCTTGATACTCTTTTAATGACATCTTTGTGGCAAATATATTAGATCCAAATGCACTTCAGAAATTACCCAGTTAATTAATCTCATTCTATGGAACAATGGTTTCTGCTGCCAGGGATCCTGCTAGCTGGAGTATTCCAGCTCCTTTTCCTGTAAATCCTTTTCCTATTGCTTTGTTACATCACTTTCTTCCAAATATACAAAGATTACAGATCCTTCACCTTCACGCAACGTTCACAGATATTCAGCCATTCAAGTGGACTTAGGCACACAGGCAGAATTACGTTTTTAAAGGTTATATTGGCCAAAGATAGAAGAATATGCTAAATGTAAAACCTCAGTCTATGAATAAGTTCTCACATGTTCAGCTTTCTGTGTAAGCTTGGTCTCACCGATGTCATTTGGAGGATTCCTGTGGGCAAAGCTGTGAGTGGGTACAAATAATTACAGGAATGGGACTCAAGCCTGCATTAAAATCAAAAGTAGGATGGACAGATTGAGTACCGATAAATCATGTTTTCTTACCAATATCAAGAAGAGATCCTGGTGCTGCAGAAATACGTGTAGAACAGCATTATCCATGTCATTAAGAAGCAACAGGCAAGTTTGTTGGCTTTAAAATGCAATGACAGTTTTCCAGCATTGCAGCAGAAGCTTATGTCTTTTTAATGACATTCAAGGTTGCAGTCATACACCTTGATGAGCACAGGCAGACCCTGTCCTTGCTCAGAGCGCTACTGAAGTCAGCAAGTATGCTTAGAGACTGCCAGCATGTATCGCATTGCAGGACTGGGAATTCAGGAATCATTTCTGTCTTCTTAAATCCGTGTGTCCTTTTGAGACTACCAGGAGCAGAATCTGCATGTGGGTGCGATAGAGCAGAATGTAATCTCAATGCAAGAGCAAAACAATGTTCTTGAAGATACAAGATAAGAAAGCTGCCACTTTCCTTGTTTGTACAATGACTAGTCACCCCTTGCAGTTAAAAATGTGCCCTGTTCCTAATTTAAATGTCTGGCTTCAGCTCATAGTCACTAATCTTTGTCATTCTGGTTTATGTTTTCCTGCCCCTTTGAGCTGGAACACAGACCTGGTGCAAAACGTTTCTTTCCTTGGTAAAAAAAACTTGTTCCAGATTCTGTCTGGTTATTCCTTGGTTGTGTCACTGAGCTTCTGCCCTAACCTTGAGTGAGACAGTTAACTACTTGGCCTGCAAGAAGTGAGTAGTAAGATTTACCAAATGCATATTTGTCCAGCATTTCACAGCCCTCTGAAGAAAAGTGCTACTGAAGCTGGTGTGCTGCTTCATGAATATCTGCTCATAGATTTATGCAGCACTTGCAAGATGAAATACTGCACTGACAGAGTCTTTATTGGCTATATTGATCAAGCTTATTTTATCCTTTGGTCTATTTATGCTTCTCACCTTCTGTAAATCCTCTCAGAAATAAACCGTGTTGTATTCTTATGCAGCCAAAATCTCCCCAAGAATGCAGGATATTGGTCACTGATCCTCATCATCCATGCACCAATAAATGAATTATATGATTCAATGACTACCAGATCCACAGCTCCCTTTCTCATGTTAAACTCCCACGCTTTTCATTCCTCCCTCTCGCCCTCCCTATCTTTTTATAATTATTGTTTCTCACTGTTTCTTTGTCCCCAGTGCTAGGGATTCTACACACGGAATTGCTGGTGCCAAGCTGTGCTGCTGCCTTCTTGGGTTTATTAATGTTTTCTCTGTAGAAAAGGAAGCAGCACGGTCACTGCTGGGCTGTGGGATCAAACTCAAACAACATGACATAAAAAACATGCCCTATGCTCCATGGGGAGCCTGGAGCATGGGGCAGTCCCAGACCAGTGCTCATGTAGGTGCTCAGAAACCATACATGATGGGAAGCAAATACAGGATCGCCAGCATTGACATTCATTTATTTTCTCTCTACTGACCACATGTGAGGTATGTGTAGGGAGATTTTTATTTTTTCCTGCCTTTTGATCATAATGGAGGTCAGGGCTGGAAAGGAAAGTCATGATTTTTGGCAAGGCTTGCAGGAGGTGATATGGAAAAAAGAAGGGTCTCTGTAGTAGAGCCAGTTTGCTGCGCTTGCTCTGCTCCTTATGGCAGAAGGGGATGGTGGAGGGGGTAGCATCGCAAGCCCTCACACAGCTCCACTCCCAGCTCTACCCAGCTACCTCTACCAACTTCAGCCTGGTGCTTCCCGCAGGCACAGATGCTCCTTGCTCCTCTCTGCAGGCCACTATTTCCAGGTAGGCTGGAATGGCAGAGAAATAGAGAACAAGCATTATGGAAGGAGAGCTGGAAACAGCAGCTTCCTTCCCCCAACACCCTCCAGAGAGCTAGAGAGCCAATGTGGAGAGCTACTGTCAGGGGAAGGGGAAATGGTGAGGAAGTGCTGATCCCCCAAGAATAAGCCAAATATCACTGCAAAGCAGTTTGTACAGAGCTTTAGGCCAGCTGGATTTTTGAGGCAGGGAAATAGGGTTGATTTAGTTGTGCCAAAACATATGATTTTCTTGAATTCCTTGATACACTAAACAAAGTCTCATCTCCTCGAGTCCTGAGATTTTGTGAACTTTAGAACAAACAAACAAAAACCCCCCACAAGTTCATAATAGAATTGTGTTTCTAGATGTCACAGCTGCTGGGAGAAGCTTCAAAACATGACTCATAAAAGCTTGAAATACCAGCAAGCAAAATTAAAGAGATTTCAGATGATTAGAAGACACAAACAAACTAGTAATGTTGGAGTCTTACTCATCTCAAATCCTTTTGGCAACATCTTGCCTCACCAGTTTTTAACTCCACCTGTCGCTGACACAGATAAGTGCCTTTCTGTGGGTACAGTATCCCCACAATGCTCCCACCCCAAAAACTGGGGCTGTAGGAAGGGTCTTTGTCCAAACAAGAGATTAATCAAGAAACAGATGGGTCTATCAACGCTTTTGCATATAATCTGATGTGAAGCTGCAGCGTGTTCGTGCTCAGTTGTGGCCTGTCCTGGGCTCAGCAGTAGCAGTCATTTTTAATCCTTCTTAGTAGCTGGTGCAGTGCTGTGGTTTTGACTTTCAGCCTGAGAACAAGGCTGATAACACCAGTGTTTTTAGTTGCTGCTCAGTAATCTTTACTCTGACCAAGGACTTTCTGTGTCTCATGCTCTGCCAGGGAGGAGGGAAAGCCGGGAGGAAGCAGAAACAGGACATCTGACCCAAACTAGCCAAAGAGGTATTCCATACCACAGCACATCATCCCCAGTATATAAACTGGGGGCAGTTACCCGGAAGGGTTAGATCACTGCTCGGTCGGGCTGGGTATCAGTCGGCAGGTGGTGAGCGGTTGTATTCTCTCCCCTTGTTATTTCCCTTATCATTATTATTATCGGTTGTAGCAGTAGTGGTTTGTGTTATACCTTAGTTACTAAACTGCTCTTATCTCAACCCGTGGGAGTTACATTTAGATTCCCTCCCCATCCCTCCAGGAGCAGGGGTGGGGAAGAAGGGGGGTAGTGAGAGAGTGGCTGCGTGGTTCTGAGTTACCGGCTGGGCTTAAACCACGACATGGCCCCAACAGGGGTGACACTTCGGAGGACTGGATAGAGCCTGTTCTCTGTCATGCACCTCTGCTTCCCGGCCTCAGACTGCACAAGGGTTGGGAAATGTGACACTCTGGGTACTAGAGTGACAGTTGAAAGGGGATGAGAAGGAAGCTTTTACTTAAGCATTGACAGAGGGTGGGATTTTGATTTTTACTTTGATTGCAGAGCCCATTGAAAGGAGATCCTTTTCAGTGGTGGGTTATCAGTTACCAACTGCTGGCAGTGCACTGAGAGCTCTTGTTTCCCAGCACATGGTTATGTTTTGCAAGTGTGTGCTAGGCTGGACACCCAAGTGATGGTCACATGTAAAGGAATAGAGGTAAAGACACATCAAAGGAATAAACAGGCCTGCTTGCCCAGGTGTGGAAATACAGATGTTTGTTTTCATATAGGTTTGTATCCTATATTCCTATATGTCCCCCACCCACACCTCCTGTAGCCATATCCCTTTCACAGTGAGAGGCTACTTCTAATACTGCATGTCAAGCTTCTTCTCATGTCTTCCTACTGGTTAGGTAAGAGACCCTTGACGGTGTGTGTGTGATTTGAAACTTAGGCCAAGCAAAACAACCAACCCTCAGCTCCCCCTGAAATACCTGTCTCAATAAGGGCAGTTCTTTAGGTCTTTTTCCTCCATTTAAGCCACTGATTGCCACTAAACTTCCCAGCTGGCCATGCAGGAGCACAGGAGCCATGCTGTCATAGCAAACCGAGCTAAAAAAGCCATCCCTCCCCCCCAAAAGAAAATCCAGACCATGTTTTTTTCCATATAGTTTGGTTATTTTGACTGTTATAACTTTATTGAGACACCAGTAGTTACCACCTTCACTTTGTTAACCACAAATATATAGGACATTGTAAACACAGGTGCCGAGGTGGCGGGGTTCACTGTAGTTGGATTTCGGAACGGACAGGGTCGAGGGACAGAGGGGAGGAGGGGTGAAGGGACACTTGGGCTTAGACAAGACCACTCAGGGGATCCTGTATGCGGCAGGCCATCCATGAGTCATCGTATATACGTATATATGTATAGCTTTATATTATACATCTTTTTAAATATATATATATAATATATATACTATACACAGGCAGTAATGTGGCAGGGGAAGGGGCAGGGCAGCCCAGGTGGTGTTACAAATGCCACTCAGGCAGCAAGGGTTTGTCTGGAATGGATGGTTTGGACTTGCTTCATGAGGTGGCCTTGCTGGGTTCCTTGCCTTGTACCTGCTCTGGGGACCGGAGCTGAGGCTCCTGTGGGAACCACCCCACAACGCTGCCTTCCCAGGTCCTCCCAAGTGCTTGCGAGGGTGCAAGGACAAAGATGCCTCCTCCCCTGAGGGAACTGCCAGGAATAATGTGGAGGGGAAGGGTGCGTGATGAGGTGAACAGTGTGGTGGGGACATGGGTGAGTTGGGGATGGGACAAGTCAGGAGACTGAAGCCACTGGTAGAACTGGGGCAGGGTTTCATCATCCCTTTGCCCTTCACAGCCTCTGCTTTCACAAAACAGTCCCTTACTGGGAGGGCTTCATAAGATAAGAAGACATCAAGGGGCCACTGCTCCCAACAGGGGGTGTGTAATCATCTGCAATCTGGACAAATGGTGGAGGGGAAAGAAAGCCGCCTTATCGTTTTGCTTATACAGCCTTCCCTCTGATCTGCTGCTCCCTAGAGTGGGGCTGATCTCACCCACATTTAGGATCTAAAAGGGACATGTTCCAGCCAGCTCCTCAGGTCTTGCCTATGATCACCAGCAATAGGCAGCACCTTATCAGAAGCGCCTAAGATAAGATAACCAACCCTTTAGGTAGGTCTGTATCTCTCCATCAGCTGCAGAACCAGCCAAATGCCATGGGAAATTGCATTTTAAATTGCTGCATGCAAACAAGGAGAGTCCCACCCCCAGGTCTGTCACCACCATGCAAAGGCTGAAAGCATGTCAACCCAAGGAGAATATGTCTTCTCCCATGAGCCAGAGCAAGAAGTTGCCCAAGTATCTACTGTTGTTGTGCCCCCTGTCACACCAATGCCTTCCCTAAGACACAAAGCAAGGAAGAAAGGGACAGAGAAGTGGGCAATTACTCAGGATGAAGCCACCTGGTTCATGTCTCACTGAAGTGCCAGCTGTGAAGGGGAGGCTCATTCCTACCTCAAGCCCACTGGAGCCCATCAGCTGGTTACATGAGGGAAGCAAGCTAAAGAGGATAAAGAAAAGCTTGCTCATTAGTCATCAAACCCAAATGGTGTTTAGCCATCTATATAACTCTGATGGGAGAAAGGACATGTAAAATGATCCTGTGCTACATCCCAAAACAGAGCCCCAGGTAGACTGCCCATGTATGGTCTGTACGTCTCCTCATGCACCAGGTCCCTCACCCCCTCACCAAGGACTGGGGACAGGCGATGAGCAGTTCCTCCCAAAAAGTACAGCACATATTTGTGCTGAGGGCTGGGTATTTATAGCTGCCTCCCCCTCTTGGCTCCCCCCCACACCCAAAATGAAAACATGAAGGATGACACAGATGAGTCTGGGTGAGTACAACTAGTTTTTCTCCTCCTCCACCTTTGTCATTCGTTCTTTCCTCTCCCCCAGTGGGAGAGATAGACTGGAGGGAGCCGCCCCCCAAGTCATAACAAACTTCTCTCAATAAAGTAACCCCCTCCCAAGCCTAAATATTAGGCTGAGCCCACAGAATAAGAAGCCCAAGGGGCTTCCCTCCAAAAAATAACCCTCCTATTTACAGTATTGCTTTCACTGACAGCCACAGAGCAAGGGATGCATTCCCAGTGTCTCCTGGTGCATCCATGGGGTTAGCTGGTTCCCCCCTCCTATCCTCACCACTGGTTAACCACCAGCAAAGGGGTGCAAGCCGTGGGGAGGACAAGCCATAGGGACAGCCACCAGCAGCACAAGTCTGCGGTTAGAAGCAGCTAGAAACAGTGCCTATATACATAAGAGAACAACTACCCCCTTTCCCTCTTGGGGCCTGCAGCTCTACAGTTTCTACCCCTTCCCTATGACTGTGGGGCAGCTGGAGAGGAATGACACTGGGAGAAAGGGAAGGCCTGGTAAGATGTGAGATGTTCACACAGCCACAGGCCAGGCCTCTGTCCCATCCTCCCAGCCCCTAAGGGGAATAGGCTGGATGCTCACAGGGAGCACCTATGAGTTTTAGATCTGCTCCTGATCTCTGCTACTGGGGCCAGTGTTGCATGGTGCAGGGTAGCTGCCTGGAAGATGATGCTACTCACTGCTGCAAGGCATACCCTGCTGCTTGTGCTCTGAGAGATGTCTGGGCTGGGGTGAATTGTCCAGGTGACTATTGCTGAATTACTTCCCTTTAGGGACTGTCTTCACACATAGACCTTACTTCTATTTTGGAATAAAGAGTGTGCTTCCACAGCTGTGTCTTTTTACCTGAAGCAAAATCATGAGGAGTGTGTAATGATGTGCATACAAGGCTCTATCTGAGAGTCAACTACTGCCACCTAGGCGAGGCTTTAAAGACAGCCAGGAGCTGAGATGCTGCAGAAGACGCACTAGACTATGGCAAGTACAAGACGACTAGTTTTCAGAGAGCTAAGTCTGTCCCCAACCAAAACTCTGCAGACCAAGACCTCCTCCCCATCTGAGTGGGAGGCAGAGTACAGCCGTGTGGGGCAGAACTCTTCCCTGCCTGGTTGCACCCCTTGTGCAAGAGACAGACATCCCAGCAGCAGTATTGCTTCCCAGAGGGAGTCCTGCTCCATTCCTGTGTGCTATAAAGATGGTGTCAGCAAGCGGCTTTGCACTGTGGTAGCAGAGGAATGGAGCAGGGTACAGCAGGACATGAAGGGATAAACTGGCTTTCTTCTACTTGTCCTGCCCAGGGTGAAAACGTCAAAGCTCTCCTCTTCCCCTCAAACCACCCCAGTTCGGGACAAGGGCTCCCAGCGCTCCTTAGAAGCCAAACTCCTCCATCCTTCCTCCCACAGGCACTGTGTCTGGGGGCCAGGGACTGGATATGACTCCCCTCCTGCCTCACCAAACACTGGTCTGAGAAGAGCTGTGAGCAGGACATAGAGGTGAGGGGAATCACCTCCACCTCAGTCCAAGGGAGCTGGGAAAGGAGTGACGCTCATGGCACTACCCTCTGCTCTGCCGAGTCTCTTTCTGTAACCTACAGACATGCATGTAGTTTCTGATTGTACCTGCAAATCTTCTTCCTTCCCTTCCCATTTTATCTGTTTGTGCCCCCCCCAATACCACTTCTCCCCAAAACTTCTAAAAACAAAGCACCCCTCCTTCACTAGCATGCGGCAGAGAAATGCCCCTGTCTTTGCATGGGGGATGCCATTTCCACTCCCCCCCATCCTCACACTCCTGCACGCTGACTCCAACACCATCCCTCTCCCTGAGCCACCAAGCCCTGCAGCCCAATTCGGATGCTCCCACATCTACTCCAGCCTTTAGCAACATCACCTCTTCTAGGAAGGTCCCTCTCACTCCTCTTCTGCCTCCAAGATCCTCTCCCTTGTTCTGCTGGTGCTGTATCCCCTCTCCTGCCCACAGCCAGACTCTGCCCTCCACAGCGAGGCAGGTGGGAGAGGAGGGAAGGGGGGACCTTCCTATAACAGTGTGGTGGCAGATTTTGGAAGAATTTGGTTCTGGCAGGTAGTTTTGGCCGGGAGGAGAAGGAAGAGGTGATGGGGAAACCTTTTTTCTTTTTTTTTCTTCCTTTTTTAAAAACAATAAATAAAAACAGATGACCCAGAAGGTTGGAGCATAGCTGAGAGCCACCTCTTGTGCCACTATGCACGTGTCTGGTTTGTGCCTCGGCTTTCTGCCGGCAGTGGGAAAGGGGGCAGAAGGGAAAGAGGAAGGGAAAGGGGCATCGGTGGCTCAGTAGTTCTGCGTCTGGTACCCCTGTGTCTCGGTGTCGAAAGCATCTGCTGGAGGGGGCTGCTGGTACGTCCCCACCGCATCTGTAGCATCCTCCTCGTTCGTGTAGGGAGCATAAGGCATGCCGGAGTCCTGGCTTGGGTCCATGTAGTCCTGGGAGAAGAGGGCCGAATCGGCACCCAGCCGGAAACGCTGATACGCCAGGAATGCCTGGCCCACCTTTAAGGGAGGAGGTGGGGGAAAGAGACAGGAAGCAGAGAGGGGAGGGCAGAAAGAGAGGGGGAACATACCAAGAAAGAGAAACAAACAAAAGTGGGGTTAGTAGTGGTTACGGGTTAGTGAGCAAGGCCCGCAGGGCAGACCACTGGTGAAACACCCCTGAGAGCACGGAGGTTCAGATACCCTATAGAAAGCATGAGCCACTGGGAGGGAGGAGGGCAGACAGGGATGGCTGCAAGCTCAGCTGCCTGCCCGGGCTCCTCGCTGTCTCTGGGGTGTGCTGGGCACCTCCTGCCCTGTGGTGGGCTTTCACCTACATGGCACAGGTCGCAGAGGCTCAGTTGGCATGTGGTTACCCCATTCAGGCCCTCCTGCCCCTGGGAAGGCAATGTGTTTCAGCAACACAGCAGATGGTTCAACTGCTGGGCTGGAAGTACACAGCCAGAGGCCAGGAAGGAGAGCAGGATTTGACCTGCAGTAGCGAGGTAGTGGTCATCCCCTATAACCCCCTCACTGGCCAACATCCACAGGGTGCAGCATAGATCTTGGGAAGGAGCAGCAGGAGGCAAAGTGGCTGCTTCCCAGACCAGGAGACAGTTAGCAAGCATACTGCTGCCTCCTACCCCAGGCACTTCAGGCACCGTTTGGTGGACTGAGGGAGTCCAGGGATGGGTTCTGAATCGCACACCCCAGCAGGCATGGCTTCTTGTTCCACGGCATCCCTGATAGAGGTGAGCAGTCTAGCAGGTGATGGAAAGAGAGGTTTTTGGGGAATAAAGGCTGGGAGGAAATGGAGGAGATAAAGTGGTTGGGGCAGAGGGCATCTCCTGAAGTATTAGGTCTGAGCAGTCATCATAAGAAAGGCACAACAAGCAGTGTTACGCAGCATTAGTTAGGGTACAGGTAAGGGAGAGAAGGGAGCAGAGTAGGAGGAGAAGAAGAAATTGCCAGTTCCAACTCCCTGGAGGGAGATCCCCTTCAATGGACAACCCCACTCCAGTTCAATGGCCCATGTCTTCCCACCCTGTGCCCTACAGTGACTACACACTGATGGTCAGGGCATTGGAACTGTCTCTGCTCAGTAACCTCCTCCAACTGCATCCCTCCATCCCTTCCCCTAAATTCCCCCATCAGCGAGGGGCACTAAGGCAGCAAGGATGGGGAGTTAGGGAACAGGGTGTTGTACTCTTCCTGAAAAGTAATGTCTCTGAGTCTCCGGAAAGCCAGAAATGTGAGGGAGGCCTGTGAGGAGAGAGAGGGGTGTGGGAAGGATAATCAGTAAGGAAGAGCAAACCAGAATGTTTGACTGAAATAAAACTCCCAAGGATCTGGGGGAAGAAGGTGCCTATTTATCCACTTGCAAACCCACGCATCAGGGAAGATCACTGGAGATGGCGGCACCTCCAAAAGGGTCCCGACAGACCTCTTGCAAAAGCCTTGCTCCTTGTCACACTTTCTGCTGGAGCTTGTAAGAGGCTTTCAGCAGCACCTGAGTGCAGGGCACAGCTCATGGGACATACACACATGCTGCTGTCCTTGCCTCTGCTTGGTGTCACCTTGGTGAGGCTGCTGACTGCAAAACCCTTTGCAGCACCCTTCCTCTGACAGCTTTGTGATCTTACAGCACCCTTCCTACCTGGCCTCTGCACAATGTTAGGGCCTGTAGGGAGAGGAGAAGATAAAGGCACAAGGACTTATGCATAGGAACTGGACTAAAATACTTTTCTGCTTGGCACTATCCTGTGACTTTGGACAAAAATCACATGGGTTTGGTGCTTTCAGAGATGGGAGGAAATTGTGGGGGATATTTATATCACACACCATTTTTCCAGGGAACTAGCAACACAGAACTGCTGGGGAAAGGGCAAACAGCACCACAACCTTCCTAAGAGGTGATCCAGTGTGGATCCTAAGGCACTGTTGCAGTGTGGGTGCAGATGGAGAGCCCAGAGAGACACACACTGCAGCCTCTTGCGGCCACTGATGACTTTTCATGTGATGGAGTAAAGCAGGGAGGGAGATGGGTGCAACCACTGACCTGGAGCTCCCTTTTCTGCTTAGCGTCTGTGAGGAGAAAATGATGTTAAAGTCCTCTGATGCACAGGGAAAATGATGCTTAGGGTGCTTGCTTGCCCAGGGTCGTATTAGAGGTTTGTCAGGGACACTCCTTACTGGGATACGGGTCCCTCTTTCCCATTGTGCTTATTAATGCTCTTGCACCTTCTAGCAACTTCTTTCATGTAGGTTTTTGAGTCTTTGTTTCCCAAGTTTATCTCCTAGGCACCTCCTTCCCCTTCTTTTCCTTCTTAGAAGCCATGTGAACTGAGATCTCAGAGGCAATCACTCTCAGACAGTCACCTTCCATTCCCAACAAGCTAATACAGTGCACAGGACACTTGATCCAACATCATGGTTGCTGTACTCACCCAGGTGAAGATGGAGAAGAACGAGAATGTGATGGCTGCTCGGGCTGCATCCCCTCCCTCATTCATTGGGTTGTCCTCTTCTTTTGATGCTTGCCACTGGTTGGTCAGAAAGCAGAAGCCAACGAACCAGAGGAATGCCCAGAAGGCTGGGTTGGATGACCACCAGCATGCCAAAGAGGAAAAGGAGAGACATCAAGAAGGTATGTGTGAACAGAACATAAACACACCATGTGTCTCTGGAAACTTCAACTCTATGAGACCCACCAGTGTGCTGCAGACTGGGCTAAGCTCTGACTGTGCAGCCTGTTTAAGCCCAAGTGAGCTGGCATGTGAGCTGACAGCTAAATTGTCAAGGTGACGGTAGGCTCCTGCAGAGAGTACCTCAGGAGAGTTCATTTGCTTGTGTTTGGATTGATCACAGGACTTGCATGTGGCCTTGGGAGGGAACCTGAAAGGCTTCCAGTACAGAAGCAATCACCCGGGCTCTCTGAAACAGCCACTGCTTCACAACCCTGCGCTGCAAGGACGAGCAAAGAGCAATTCCTTCCAAAGGAGCTGCAGAAGAGTGGGAAGCAGCCAGCCTGAAGTTGTACAGAGACCAGCTTTTGCTCAGGACAGCACAGGCTGAGGGACTCACACTGAGGAAAGGTGCTGAAGGATCATTAATATGCTGCACCCCTGGGAAAGGGGTGAAGATGGGAGGAGTGGGACTCATCCTCTTTGCCAGACGCAGACAGCTACCTGGCAGTGAGGAAAACGGGCACTCCTACGTGGCACCAAAACAGGGCTCAGTCCTTCCCCTTCTCCTGTTAGCTGTACACAGGACTGCTTGGCAAGGGGTTAACCATGAACAAACTTGCAATCCAGAAGTCCTAAACAAGTCTAGGTGCTGCACCCAATCCTGCCCTCATTCCACTCCTGGCCCCTTTGGAAAACTAGGATGGGGGACAGCCTAATGTGGAGAAATTTGCCTATATGGCTGGAGTAAGCCAGGAAAGTAACTCGGGATCACAGCATGAGAACAAAGCACCTCCTCATGATGCTGCTGACTGGTGTTACACATGCACATACACACACACCATGGCTCTTCTGTCACTTCAACACAGTACTGGGGATGGAGAGATCTCACTCTAAGTACTGACTGTTAGTAAGCCTCAGGGCTGGATGTGGTCCTGCACAGCTATTCACATGGTGAATGCCACATAACCTAGGAGAACTGGTTTAGTCAGTCTGCATGAAACCCTCAGCATTTTTTTATGTTAAAATATATAGAGTTCAATCACCTGGAACTGGAAAAGAAGGAAGTACCATCTCCAGAGACAGTAACACTTGGCCTTAGCAAGCACAAGCATGCAGGGAGGCAAGACCTGCTGATCCTAAAGGGTTCCCTAAGCTATGCCTCGCAGCAGCAAGGCATCAGCCAGATTGGCTGAGAAGAGAAAGGGGAAGAAAACAGAAAGAAAGCCTCTTGACAGAGCAAGGAACTCAAAGACCTCCCTGCTAGCAGGGACCTGGCCTGCAGGGTAGCAGAAACTCCCTCCTCTCCCTTGCCAGTGGAGGAGAGGGGCACTATGACCAACTGGCCAGGAAGCTCACCCGAGACTCCGATGTCCGAGAGCACTGCCTTCTTGCGGTCCTTGACGCTGCTGATCTGTGGGAAGTAGGCATCCAGAGCCAGGTAAAGAAGGCAGCTGAGGAAGGCGAGGACACCCACCGTAATGCCATAGTTGCAGGCATTGCGATTGCGGTTGAAAATGCAGTGCTCTTGTGTCTCGTCCGCGCGGTTCACGTACCCTTCATTGACAATGGAGCCAAACACCACGATGGAGAACACCTGGTGGGGAAGGAGAGAGGCAGGAGATTGCTCAGGACAAGCCCCATCTCGCTGGACCAGCACAAAGGAGCAGAGCTCTGCAGGGGACAGACCCTTCACAGGCAACTCTTTGCTCTACTGAGCTCATACCCTGCTGCCTGGGCTGTAGCCATGAGGAATTCACTGAGGAGATGGTCTGATTTTATTTCTGAGGATTAACTTAAAATAGGACACTTTTAGATTGGGAATTTTTATTCATCTGATCTAAAGCAATGTAAAGCAGTCTGCAGTAAGGGTGGCTTCCCACAGACACACAGGGAGGCAACATGGAGTGTAAATTCAGATATGGTTTTGGTACGGATGAAGGGCTCCAAGTAGTGGAAATCCTCTTAGTCTGCACTTAATTCTCCCACCCACTCCTTTCCCTTCTAGGAATTCATTGTTTCTACCACGCATTTGTTCACTAATTTTATCTATTCAGCTACTATGCTCTTTTCCCCATCCACCCTCCCACAATCCACAACCCTGCTTGCTCTGCAGCTCCATTCTGCTGGGCTCCTGCTCTCCCAATCTCCAACAGTTTTCCATCAGCCCTGCCCATGACACCACCTATCCTTCTGCCTACTGACCCATACGCCAACACCCTTGAACCTTTGGCACGGATTTCATGGGCCAAACATTGCCCCTCCAGGTCCACTTGGCAGGGCCACCATGAGTCCTCCCTACCCATCACCACTGCTGCCACTGCATGTTATTTTAAATCAGGTAGAATTAAGGATGAGTCCAGGTAGAAATGCCATAATCCGCACTTGCTGGTCTAATCTTCGCTCACGGGCTTAGCCTTCATCGCCTGCCACAAAGCTGTCCCTCTTTGACACAGCAAGTTCACCGAAGCAGAGAGCTATTTACAGCAGCCCCACTCCTGCATCTCAAATAAACAGCTTCCCCTCACAGCCACAGGAGAAAGAGGGGAAGATTAAGGCAGCATGTACACAGTTTTCTTTGCAGGGCATCTTGAGACCCTCAGTAAGGACAGCCTGTCTGCAGGCTGCCTGCAAGGGATGCAAGCAGATGGGAAACGGGACCTCAAGCATGGGGTGAACGTATAAATGATGTGCACAGGGACATCATCAGGGCACTCTGCTAGCCTGGGAGTTGTATGAACAACAGGAGCCTGGCACCCTTGGAACCACCACCCAATCCCCAAGGAGAAGTAACACACAAGAAGATGAGGTGGCCAAGTCTCCTGCAGGGAGTGGAGGTAGGTCTGGGGGTTTGCTAGGTGAGAAGGACCCCAGTACCACTTAACCCAACCAAGCACCAGAAGAGGACACAACAGGCAACCCAGAAATGGAGAAGCAGCTTTGTGAGTGCAGGGAAAATTAACCTTTGATTAATGCCAACTCAGTACACCACCTATCATTGGTGGGGTCGGATGTCCTCTGCTGTTTGACCTAAACTAAACTAAAAACACTGCAAGCCAGTGCTTCTAAGCGTGGGGACTGTATAAGTTCTCTGAAAGTTCACAAGAGCTTTTTAAGCTTAGAAGTAAAACAATTGATTTGTCCTCCTCCTCCTTCTTCTTGCAAATTGAGATTGATCATACTTTGCAGAGATTGCCTATGAACATTAAATGAAACCCTTTTCTGCCTGAAGCAAAGGCCTGGTCGTCAAAATTTCAGCATGAATGGTTTGGAAAGCAGCGAAATTGCACACAATTACAGCCAGGCTGTTTCAGTGGGAAATCTTGCACACCTTCACAACAGGCTGGGCTGACAGGTCTGTCCAGGACCATTGGTAATAACACTGGGGTACTCTAACCTGAGGGGGAGCTGACAGACTCCTGAAGTGACATCCTGATGTAAGGCTGTGACCAGCACTGATACTGCCACTTGAAGTACCAACCTCCATATATTGGAATTACAGAGCAGGTGCCCAAATTTCCACAGCATTACACAGAAAGTGTATCTTCTTTTTGGAAGATTAAAACCAGCCTCAAACGTGGCATATTCTGGTGTTCAGTTTTGGTTTAGGGCTCAAAACCACAAAAATGCTGACTCCCTGAGTCAGGTCAACCCTTGAAGTTAGCTGTATAGCAACTCTCTGCTTACTCTTTTGAGATGAATGAACTTCTGTAATGGCCTCTTCCCAGAGACACCAATGTTTACTCTGCTCATGTCCTGCTACACATCTTTCCCTTTGCTCTTATCTTTGGGCTTGCTGCTGACCTGTAAGAGCTCTCATGTGCGGGGGAAAGAAGCAGAATAATTCCTTTTTGCATTTGCTCTTTCGTACCTTTTTATGCTGGCACATCGCAAAGACGCAGCTCAGAGTCAGAACACCAGAGGGGCATCTCCCTCTCCATAATTGTTAACGATGCTTCTCCACCTCAGGTATCCTATAGCAGAGTCCCAGGCTTTAAATCCAAGAATGTAATTTATTTGAGTGGTACAGTGCTAGAAATATCTTGAGCTGGGTGCCTCCAGAGAGGGACCCCAAAGAAAGAAGTCCCTTTACAATCTAAGTTTCCTATCCCTCATGCAACTGTTCAGTCCAACAATAACATTAGGGTCTGGAGTCTTCTTGTTCTCAATTGGGTCTCTCAAAGTCTCTAAGTGGACCATTTCTTCTCTTATCTATAAGGCTGCAGCTTCTGCTGACAGGGGTAGTGGCCTTCCTTGCTTTGTCATCTTCTGGAATGAACTGGCTCTGGGGCCTCCTTTTACTTAATCATAGAATCACAGAATCATAGAATAATACCAGGTTGGAAGGGACCTCAAGGAACATCTGCTCCAACGTTTCCTGGCAAAAGCACAGTCTAGACAAGATGACCCTATCCAGCTGAATCTTACAACTCCCAGTGTTGGGGAATCCACTACTTCCCTGGAGAGATTATTCCAATGGCTGATTGCTCTCATTGTGAAAAATTTTCCTCTTGTGTACAACTGGAATCTCACATGTACCCATTATCCCTCATCTTTTCCACGTGACTCCTTGAGACAAGGGAGTCTCCATTTTCTTTGTAGCCACCCTTTAAATACTGGAATATAGTGATAAGGTCACCCTATTTCAGTAGGTAAAAACCTCAGTGTATCTATCTATGTGAAAGTTCGTAGTTTGCAGCCTGAGGCTTCAGCACATCTAGCTACTAATGATAAGCAAGTTACACTAAGGGACTAATCTCCTTTATTTCTTTACACTAATTTTCAAGCAGAGATGGCATTCCTAACTTCCATTTTTCATCTTTGGTCAGCCAAGATGCCATAACTTCTCTCCTATGAAAAGAAACCTCTTTCACAGCCTGGAAGTGCCCCAGGAATGATTGGCTGGCAAGCATATGATTTAAGATGATCTGAGGAGTTTTTTGGGGAGATTCCACTAAGGGTATTCTCACTTGTGAGAAGAACAAGTCACTGCAGATGGTTATCTTCTGTGTCATGAGACAGCCACCCCAAAGCACTCTTTGTCCTTAGGAAAGCTTTCTATGGACCAGAGCACAGTAGCTTAAGGGATGTCCCATTCTCTCTGTGTTTTCCTCACCACTTGTATCAGCTCTGGTCCATGCTCTGCTTGCCGGCTCTGCAAAGAGGGCAAAGTCAGTGGCAGTGGATCGGGCTTGGTCCCTTTGTCAGCTTATCAACATCCTCATGGCACAGCAACACGTTATGAGGATCCACTGTGCACAGCAGCCTTGACTTGCGCTGGACAACCCAGACTCGGCAAGAACAGGCAGGTTCAAATCAGGGGTTTCAGACCGACAGGCAGAGCTGGACAGCAGGAGAAGAGGCAGTTGCTGACAGGCAACGTTGCCCATTTTATCCTCATGGTGTCTGTAAACAGAAAGTGTTGCGACAGATGCACAAACAATTTTCTAGAAAAATTATAATTATGAGAGCCCAGATCTTGCAACCCCCAGGAGAAACTGTTGCAAACTTAATCCATGGCAGCTACTTCTTGTTGGTAAGGGCGTGGGAAGCTCATTGATGCGGCAATTCCTCTTAGAAAGAGCAAGTCTTTTCTATTTCCTTGATTTCACAATCCACGCCCATGATGGATGATGCAGGCAGCAGGTGCAGCGTGAATGTCTGCCTGGATTACAAAGCACCAAGTTTGCAAAGTTGAAGCATTTACATTCCTGTTCCCGTCACATCTGCAGCACTTGTGAAGAAATGCCTGCTACCAGCAGCACCAGCCTCTTGCCCCTCTGTGTTACTGCTGCTTGTTCCTTCCACCCCAGTCTGGCATAGTGAATCCTTGCTGCACAAAGTCTTGCCTACAGCCACTAATAAAATGGTCCAAAATGTGTGTCCAGCTGCAAAGAGGAGGTGAGGAGAAGATGGCGGGAGTCCTCTCCTGACTGAGCACCAAGATGCAGGGAAGTGACTTGTCTGAAGGCTGACAGGAGGCAGGTAAAGCACTGCATCCCGATGCTCCCCAATACAGGCCATCCTTCTGCTTCACAGGGAGAGTGTGTTAGCCTCTCTTCTGCACTCAGCGACCAGAATCAGCCATCCATCCTCAGCTTTGTGCACCTGAGTGGCCTCATTTCTTCAGCAAGGCTGCTTAAGTCACAGAATCGTTAGGGTTGGAAGGGGCCTCTGGAGATCATCTTGTCCAACCCCCCCTGCCATGAAAGGGCCACCTAGAGCAGGTTACACAGGAACATGTCCAGGTGGATTTTGAGTTAACAGGACTTGAAGTAACTAGATTTTTAGGTTGAGAGGGTTTCTTTAAGCCTCCAAGAGCAACGTTAACAGGGCAGGTGTTCAGCCTGTCTGGAAGTCCGCATTTAGTAATATATTTGGCTATGCTCAAAAAAGGGACAGAAAACAGCATTTGGAGAAGACCTGACCAACTCAGCATTGCTGCTGGGACTTGGCTTTTCTCTACTTACTGATCCTTAAGCATTACATCCATGCAGGTTGTTGTAATGATCTTCCTAAACTCCTGTTTCTGTCAAAGAGCTCTGAGACACCAAGCGAAGGCCAGAGCCAGATGCTTTGCAAAGATGACAGAGACAGAACAACTTTCTGGAAGACACAGCAGAATGAACTTAATGCTAAGCACTGCAGGGAGGAGATGGGGAAAGGCTGAGAGTTTTCCTCTCCCGGTTTCTCAGGAGGCTCATGCTGGCTGTCACAGGCATTTAAGGGCTCGCTACAGCGAGAGAAGTAGCAAAATTCTGCATCCCACCATAAAAGACCTTTTATTTTCCTCTCCCTAAACTGGGTGATCTGATTTTGCCAGCGGCAAGAGTGAAAGATGAGTCCTCAGAGGAGAGGCCCTTCGGTCCCTGCCTACCTCCCCACTGCAGGCTCAGCCCTGCAGAAAGCCAGGAGAAACCTCCTGAGCATCATGTGAGGCTTTGCACCACGCTGCCCATCCCCAGCCGTGCATCAGATGCTCCTGAGCATCATGTGATGGAAGCACAGCACGCCCAGCCTCCGGCAGTGCACCGGGATTTTCCCGCACCTCATCCCAGGAATTTGTCATGCTGCCTCCTGAATTCATCCCTGAGATCCCCATGATGGCTGTGGTGGGGATGAGGCTGAAGAGGGTTTCTGCCAAGCTGTCTGCATGAGCTCGCTGCGGTGCCCTCCAGTTACAGCCTATGTCGCACTGCGTGTTGCCTCTCCCTCTCCCACACCCCCTTTTTATTCTATTAGAGAGAGGAAATAGTTTGGTGACATAATATTCCTGGTGGGAATTCAAATCAAATCCACCTCAGGCAGAATGAAGCAATAACCGCTCCTGTGTCTGATCTGGTAATGACCAGGAATAAGTCTGTTTAAAAAGAAAGCAAGAGCAGGGGAGCAGTGCAAATGATAAACTGGTAGAGACGATCTGGCTTTCATTTTCATTCAGCCACTCGCAAATGGAGTCTCTGGAAAGCTTTGGAGAGCCCTGCACAGACATGGATTATTATTATTATCATAATCATCATTAAATCTACTTGTATTTAGCTCATTTTGAAGAAAACATATGTAGCTTTTGATACGCATGGGACTGGCAGCTTGGAAACAGGCGGCCTCTATTTATTCCCTCCAGCCGGCACCATGCAGGTG
>JANHGB010050709.1:0-15139 GCA_026283785.1 Coracopsis vasa | reverse complement strand
CAGTGTTCAAGGCCAGGTTGGACGGGGCTTGGAGCAACCTGCTCTAGCGGAAGGTGTCCCTGCCCATGGCAGGGGTTTGGAACTGGATGAGCTTTGACGTCCCTTCCAACCCAAACCATTCTGATGTCTTCATCACCAAACAGGAGATCCTGATGTGAAGCAGCAGCAGTGGATGCAGCCCTGTCCTGCAGGGCTGGAGACCTGGTATGTTAGTTGAGAATAGTAAGAGAAAAAGGCCAGGAAGCCCCAATTCCTCCCAATAACTCAGCTCTTGACCAGAATCAATGAAACAACAAGCAACACACACCAAGGACAGAGCCTAGAGAACAAACTCATCTTGGTCAAACACCACCTCCTTGCCAGGCTATGGCTGGGTCTTATCTCCCTTTGCTGCACTCCCATTAGGTATATAACAGAAAACTGAGGTGGCTAGTACGTTAACAATTTGTAAAGCACTTCAACATCAAACATCAGGAAGCGTTTGTCACTAAATCGTGCCTGGCGGTGCTCCTCAGCCCCGAACCCCTCACAGCCCTGCTATGTACCACAGCGACGGGCCGCAGCAGCAACCCCCAGCAAGATGGCGGCCCCTGACCCCCGCGCTTCCTCTTCCGGCCGGGGTTGCCATGGCGCTGCCCCCCCTCGGCCCACCCCCTCTTCTCGGCGCTGTGTGTTTACACCGGGCAGGAGGAGCGGGAGCCTGAGCGCCGAGGGACACGGGGACGCAGCCGACAGCCGCCCGCCCGCCCTCCATTCATCCCTGCCGGGCGGTGCTCCGGGAGGCGCGGCATGAAGGTGATGCTGGCGGCGGGGGGTCCCGCCGGGCGGGGTTCGGCTGGGCCGCGGCGGGTACCGGTAGCTGTGTGGGGGAAGAAGGGTAGGGGCCGGGCCCTCGGTAAGCGTTAGCTTGAGGTGGTCGCCGTTCGCTGTCGTAATGAAGTGCAACTTCCAGAAGCTTCTAACTTCGCGGGGGATGTGGTGCTGCTTCTTGGAGCCGTCGCCGGAGGAAGATTTACCCTCTTCTCTCCATTACAGCCCGGTTGTTTGCGGCGCTGTGAGGGGTGCCGGGGGAGGCTGCCCGCCCCGCTCCCCCTCTGGGCTTGTGTCTCTGCAGGGAAATAGCCCTACTTTCCCCGTGCTTCTTCCCTCATGGCTGTACTCGTGTAGGCAGTTCTACTGCCCCAGCAGCCGCGGGGCTTGGTGCTACTGGTATGCTCCTGGGAGTAGTAGCTCTGGTGCTCACCTGTGCTGCTTCTCTCGTAGGCCCTTTCAGTAGTGTGGAGGAGACCATCGACTTTCTCCTTAGCTCGCTGTGGAAAACTATTAGGGTAGGAGTGGCCTGACTCAGGCCAGCAGGCAGCTTTGGTGTTATGGGAGAGGTGGATGCTAAGGCTGGCTGGGCTATAATAGTAATAATAATATACTGGCTCTTAGTTGAGAGGTTGTCTCTTCATTTGTGTTGGTTAGTAGTCAGCAGTGCTGTGGTATTGTTTTTCTTCCCATTGTTTTCTGTCCTATATCTCTTTAATTTGCAGGTGCATGACTTCTGAAACGGGTCCCTCACGTTAATCAGGTTGAAACACAAGGCACCCCAGGCATTCCCTGTCTCCTGAATTTGTCCAGCAGCAAAAAAAAATCAGCTAGATTGTAAGCTGTTTGAGGTAGAAACTGTATGTTTCTGTGGTCTGTGTATGGTCTATAGTCTGTACCTATCCTGGTGGAGAAATTTGGCTCAGGCCTTCCTCCAAGCCTCTTGAGTCAAGTAAGTATGTGTTAGGAGTGCCCCAGCCTGTGAAGGTTTTGGGTTCTGGACACTACACATGTTGGTTACTCAGGTTGATGATTGTCTCTATGCACAAGGGGCTCTCAACTATCAGTGTCTGCACAGATGATGTGGAAGAAAAGGGACAGTTTCCGTCTACGTTAAATAAATCTATATAAAACGAATGTTTCCTTCTGTGCAGTGTTATTGTTTCGGTTTGCGTTTGTTCAGAGCCTGACAGTAAAGAGTAACTTCATTTTTCTTCCTCTCTGAATGCTTGTTAGTTCTAATAGTGTGGGATAACAAAAAATATACATGATGCAGCTGTGGGTAAACAGTGCGGTGGCTCTGGGTGAGTTGTTGACTTATACTGCAAAACAAAACCTCCAGAGTGCTGGCTGAACCGTGCATCCAGCTTGAGGCCAAAGCTGAAAAGATTTCCTGCAGCTTCTGTTTTATTACATGCAGAGTAAACAGCTGATTTTTCTTGCTAAGCCCATTACTTCCACTGAATTCCTCTTTTGCCCCACTAGAGTGCGGAAAGCTTGTGGCTATTTTAGATGGACTTATTCAAAATACACAAAGGTGTGAGTGGAGTCATGTTCTGATTGCAAGGAAAATGTGTGTGTTTGTGTGGGGAGAGTATTTTTCTCTTTTAAGCAATCATTTATCAGGTATAAACACTGTAGAGCTTTGCAGTATAAAAGGGTTCACAGCTTTCCCTCTGACAGAGTGTTTTCTTTCAGTGTATATTTCTTTCCAAATGTGCCACCTTTTGCTGTAGCAGTTGCCTCAGCTTCCTTTTTGTACGATCATTGCAGCTGCATGATTTAAAGTCTTAAGCTGGGATGGGGGAATAATTAATTTTTTAATTAATAAGTGGCATGCATCAGAAGTGCAGTGTTTTACCCCTTAAAAGGGGGAGGAAAGGAGAAGTGAGGCAGAACAAGGGGTGTCCGTGTGGTTTGGGAGATGGGAATCCGTTTTATGGACCTGATCCAAATAGTTCAGTGTGAGTTGAAAATAAGTCAAAGTTTAAGTTGTTGATCATTGCAGGGAATACATCAAAACCAACTGTTTTTGAGAAGTTATCTTACTTATTTCTCCCCTAATTGTTATTAAGCCTTGGGAAATACATTTGACTTTGTGTATTTCAGCAGTATGGGTTTGGAGCCTTTCTCATTGATGCTGGCTAGCAGGTTGCTGAGAAAGCAGGGCTGTCAAAACAAGTTAATGCTACAGTGCGTATGATGGCCTGCCTACTAGGCAAGGGAAGAAGCAGGTGAAGAGACCCATCAGAGGAGTTCTGTGAAAGTGATCCTTTTAGGATCCTTCACTAATGTCTGATTGTTGCTGAGGAAACTGAAGCTTGATGTATCTTATTTTTAAGTCAGTCAAATAACTTAAGTATCCTGTTTAAAAGGTGGAGTGAAATAAAGCAGCGTGGCAAAGTCATGCTTTAAAGCTTGAGGGACTGAGACTGGTTTGGATTTGAGGTAGTACCTCTGTGTACTTTGCTTCCATTCCCAACTCTTCCAAGCAATGGTGGTGCTGAAAGACGGTATTTCTGGGCCTTTTTAGGCTATGCAAAATACAAAACTGGTTAAGGCCCTTATTTCCTGCACTGTAGGACAGGAATGGGAAGCAGTCAGCTTGGAAGTGGACCATCTCGATGTGTAGGAATAAATGATACATTTTTAATACGCCAAGAGCATTTTCTTTCCTTCAAGGGCAGATCCTCTTGATGGCAAGAAAATACGCCTTTTAAGGCTGCGTTAAGAGCCTGGATAACAGGTCTATCAGGTGGGAAGGACAGTTTCATTCATTAGGGAAGTGGGGAGATGACCAACTCCCCTCGTGTCCATCACAGTATCAGCCACCAATTACTGTCCCACAATACAGCCTGTTTCCAGTATATTTCTCTTGTGGCAAAACACTGATTGATGTCTCTGGGCTTGGGGAACACTGGAGAATGTGCCCTGGATAGCAGAACCTCTTCATGCCTTACCTTCGACTGGTAAATGAATTGGGGCATTAGGGTAGTCCCTGATGGCTACGGGGTACAGTTGCTGCTGCAGTGACTGTAACACTGCTCTTTCACTGCTCTAACTTCAATCCAAAATCAAAGGAATGAAAAGCATTGAGAGTCAGGTGATATTGAAACACTTGTTTGGGAGAGCAAGCTCAAGACGTGATTTCACTTAAGTAGCTGCTCCCCTTTTTTATTGAATTTAAGTGATTCTCAAAAATAAAATGAGAGTTTGTGCTATGGCATGTGGTCACATTTATGTTACATGTTTTGGGATAAGACAAGTGTCATAAATGTGACATTTTCCTTTGAGAAACAGCTATATTTAAGAGAACAAACATGAATTTACTGCTTATAGTTCTGTTTGTCTTACTGCCTGTGATACTTGATGTTGGCAGATGGATCCTAGAGATCAGATAAAAGCATGAAGATGAAGCATCTAAAGTTATGGAAAGCCTGAGTGAATACTTCTCTTGCTTGCGTTTACAGACAGCTCTGTTCCTGATGGATGAAGGATATCATGGGTTATCCTCTCAAAACTTGATGTATATGTAACTTCTTTTTTATGCTGTTTAGCAGGGCACTTGACAGTTGAAATGAAAAGTACATGGGAAAGGAACAGCTTATAAAAAGGAGACAAAAGGTATTGCTTCTATGGAGTATATAGTAAATTCGTTATAGGAAGCAGGAGGAGAGTGAATGTAAGATATGGAGTAAAAGAGAACATGGACTGTATAATCTGTAGATAATTCTGACTTGACTATTTGCCTATCATTGGTCATGTCTGGTTTTCTTTATTGATGAACTGCCTTACAAACTTTCTGATGGTTTTCTTTTCCCAGTGTTACAGCTGAATTTCAGAGGGATGGGAAGAGGTTATGTGCCTTTAAAGTTCTGGGCAAGGTGCATGTTTACATTGGTCAGGGCAGTAGCAGAGCTCTTAAGCAGTTTCTTCAATATAAGTGTTGACACTGGCTGAACCTGTTGAAATCACAGAAGTTTGTGTTAGCAAATCTTACAATCTGAATGCTTCTGCAAAGCTTCCTAAGGTCTAGTGCAATTCTTGGGCTTCCTTTCAATCTAAAAAGAAAGTCATCTTTGAGGGAGGGATGATGAAAATCATCACCTTGCTGGTCCTTAAAAGTAAGAGGCAGCCATTACCAAAAGCTATTGCTGCCAGAATTAATTTTTACTTTGAAGTTGTGTTGCTGGCATTCTTGATGGTGGTTTTCTCTATCTGATGGTTGTTTAGTTGCTGAGTGAAATAAGTCTGGTTGGAATCTTGGATGGAGCAGGTTGTGATACTTCTCGCACTTAGTCTGGAAGCAAATGAGATCTCTGTGAAGCCTGAAATAAAAGGGGTGTTCTTGTTGGCAGGGCTTCTGGCTGTCAAGTTTAAGACACACAGGCCAAGTTGTAAAATTGGCGAGCTTGATAGTACCAGAAGATGCAGTGTTAGTTCTGTAGAGTATGTAAGTATTTTATGTGAAAGTTTCTCCTTTAAAACATTACAACAATAAATACATAGAACAATAAGCAATCCCAATCTAAAAGAGCTCTGATCTCAGTTCGGAACTCCTTTGTAAGGAAGGAAATACTTAGCTACCTAGCCATCAACAAAACCAGTTTAAAATTGGTGTGGTAAATACATCATATTCTGATCTCCCAGCTAGTTCAGAAGTGCTTGATATTTTGCAGGCAATTTGGTTTGCAATTCCTGATGAAATAAGGGAGCAGAACTAAGTTCTCAATTGAAGAACATATTCTTCCCACTGAAATTTCCTGAATCAGTGAATGCTCAGTTACCAATATGATTTGATAGTTCTGAGATGATGTTATTGGCAATTACTTAGTTGCTTTCAAATTGGTTTGCTTTGACCAGGGTCATGCTTAGGTCTTGCATCATTCCATGTCATACTTCTCTCTGTTTCAGAGTCTGCTGGGTGTTTCCGTAATGGCTGCTTTTACTATGTATTGTCTTGCCCCCAGATTCAGCATTTGCTAATGTGTGAGTTATTCTGTGCAATTACGCTTTGCCTTCATGTAACTTGACTTGTTCTTTTCCAAACAAATGCAATTCAGCACAGTCAGGTTTTGAATATAAGCAGTGTTCAGGACAAGGTATACCCTTCCTTGTGGAGACAGTAGTTTAAACTAGAATTGACAGCAGCTTACACAGCCTCTTTTGGGGTAACTTTCCAGCCTTTGCACTGCTGCATGGCATTCTTTTGAGAACTACAGTGGTTAACCTGATGGAAGTGAGGAGTGTTCCCTTTGGGCCAGGTCAGTACATGATCAATTGAAGTGTGGTTGATTTGTTGTTTGTAAAACAGTCTTTCTGTGCTAACACTGATGTAGGTAAAATTCAGATGGAAAATAAATGGTCGATCAAGACAAAATTCAATACAATAATTAGTTCAAAATCCAGAACTGTCTGAGCTGCCACTGAGCAGAATGTATTGGCTTTTTGCTATAGAAATGGTGTTACATGCTCCATATAAAGCGTGAATGGAAAAAGTGTAAACCAGACTGTTTACTGGCTTGCTGAATAGGGAATAGATTGTGGTGTCATTAGTGTTGCTGAGAAGTTATTTATGCCAAGTAAACCCTAATTAGGATTACTCATAGTACAAAGTTGTTTTCTTGCTGTAGAAATAGGGTTTTGACTCTTCTGCTGAGAACAATAGAACTGCATTTGAACTTTGCAACATTAAAACTTGCTCTTGTTGCCTCTCTCCTCCAGTATTGTTGTCAAGACAAAATTAGGTGGTGTTAAAATTGTAGTGTCCCTGGTGTGTTTGTCCAAATGCAGAGAAGAGCAAGTAATCTTATCAACTTTTCTAGTTCTTTCTTGCAGTGTACTTTGAACAAAGGGCTGTAATTTTACGCTACTGTCATGCTCAGCATTTCTATTTCTGTGCTTTCCTTTAGTGTTCTAGGGGATTTATAACTGCAGCTCCAATTCCCTTTGGGCTGAAACCTGGCACAGAAGCTCTCATTACGAGCGAACTTTGTTTTGCAAAATTAAAAGCAAAGCATCCATCAAGAGCCTTCCTTAAGCCTACAGGAGATAGTGGGGCGGGGGAAATGTTTATTGTTGCAGATCAATTTTTTCCCTCTACAGGAAAAATCTAGCTGGCTTTGGAAACCTGTAACGTGCGGGTGTGCAATCAATAGTGATGGCAGATTCAGTGGAACACTTTTAGATTTAGCAAACTTTAAAATGAAGGTCTGAATTCCCCGATACACTGAAAATTCATTACTTAAGTAAAAGCTGCAGCTGCAACCTGCCTACCAAAGGTACAGTGGTAGTTTAAAAGTTGCTCCTACTGTCTGAGAGTGGTTGGCTGAGCAGTAGTGTATAAGGAGGTGGTTGGGTTGTTCTGTGCTTCTGGAGTTGAGTACCTGCAAACTCTCAGCTCCCTGGAAAAGGGAATAATCGTGTTGAACTATTTACCCAGTCTCTGCTTGTTTAAAATCTTTTTATGCTTAAAAAAAGTAATGAAAACAACAACAAAACCCTAAAACAACATCAAAACTGCCCCAGCAACCCTCCCAAAGACAACCCACCAAACTTCCCAAACCAACCAACCAAAAAACCCCCACCAAAACTCAACCCTCTTGTTTTCTGTAGGAATTGAGGCTTTATGTAACTGTGTATAAGCCAAAAGGACATTCTGAGCCGCAAAGAGCTTTCATATAGAGAAGATGGAGTAATTTAATTTGGTTAAGCTTGAAATATCAGAAATAAGTTCTGAGGAACTTCATAACAGTGCTTGGATAGAGGAGAGGTCCCAAATTAACAGTTATTAATGATGTCATTGTAGGAAGGCCTGATGAAGGTCAGCTTCATTATTACTGGATCTGACAAGCCTTTTGACATCTGCACACATTCAGCCCAGTCATAAGATCGTAGAACCATGGAATGATTTGGGTTGGAAAGGACCTTAAAGATCATCCAGTTCCAAGCCCCTGCAGTGGGCAGGAAGATGTATGATTTCTCAGCCATTTGGAGGAAGTGAACCTGGGATGAGTAGAGCTGGGGTTTTTGTGGTTTTAGGAAGGGGCAAAGTATGTAAATGTACAGGAAACTCTCGTTTTTAGTCTTGTGGACATGAAATAAATATTCTTTAAACATAATGCAAAAATAGGCCATGCTTTCATGAAGATAACTTAAAAATACCTTGTAGTTTCCCAAAGCACTTAACAAACTGCCCTATACTTGGGAATTACTTGTTTCTTCCCACAGACCCACTAAGTCTTGTAATCCTTTAGGGGTGCATCTATCCTTTGCAGTTACCAGTTGAGATGTATTTGATACTATATAAAAAGGGTGTTGGATCTGTGCTGGGAAAGCTTTCAAGTGAAATCAGAGATGTAGAGGGGTGAAGCCTGTGCTGCCACTAATTCTCTGCTAAATTGCCTTATTGGAATTGTGCCTACCTAGAATACCAGGTCTGAACCTCAGTGTCAGGCAGGATGGAGGGTGTGTGATTTAGGCTGACAGTTGAAGATTTTGCATAGAATGAACTAGGTCTGACCTTGTGGGCTCTTTAAAGAGAGACTTTGAGGAATGAGGCAGTTTTGAATAGTGAAAGAAGTGAGATTCTAGGCACAAGTCCAGAATGGAAATGAATGTGAAGATAAATGTCAGAAAGGAAAAACTGGAGTAAAGCATTCAGGAGCAAGAATGGAAATACAGAGATTCAGGTCAGGAAATAAATACTGTTTTCACTTGAAAATGCACAGGTAAAGTGGTAGCTAAAGCTGCAGGCTTTAGAATGATTTCTAAAGGGTACTCATAGAGCTCCGACACTGAACTGCTGCTGTGGGCTTGACATTCCTCTACCTTCTATTCTGCATGGGGGAAATGATTACTAATAAAATTCAGTATAATGGAGAGGAGTATTCATTTGGTGGGTTTTCTTTTGGGTTTGCTTATGTGAGGAATATATATATATATATATTTAAGAATACTGTGTATCTAGGGATTGAGTAGGTATGGCAAGAAGGAAAAGGATGGTAAGATACATGCTTCTCCTTGGTTGTGAACAGCAGTAAAGTGTCTTTTTACTAGTAGTCATAACTGAAGGCAACTTGAAGTAGTTTGTCCCAAGCTTATTCAATTCCAGTAATAACTTTTCACAGGATGGATTCTTTATTTATCTTTGATTCCCATTCTCCCCATTACCCTTTTGTTAGCCTTCGTTTGGGGGTTTTATTTTGTGCTATTCGTTAGCCTAATGAATTAGCTCAGTGAGCTGTCAGTTGACAGACCCTATTTTGGTTTAAGATTATATACCATAATTAATGTAATGCTAAATACAAAAGTAGAGTCTTAAAGGCCTCAAAGTGGTTGTGATTGTGCAGGGTAGGGTTGGTTTTGGGTTGTTTCGAGTTGGTCTGCAAGGACTTTTTAGAAACCTGTGCCATTTGCAGTGTTGACATACGTGTTGGGGCATTTGCAGTGACAGTCTCATGTAGCTGTTGACTTATGTGCAAAATGGCCTGATAAGGATTGTATGGTGCTGGGATTGCCCTGAATGATGTGTGGGGGGTTGTGTACTTAATACTCTGCTAAGACTGAGGTGGTATAGGCTGCTTTTATGACCATACTGAAATAATTAGTTCATACAAATGTGGTGACAAATGCAGCTCTTGGTTTCAGTGTCTTAAATGTAACTCAGTACCTTGTGGGAAATAGTGACCCTCACTGGATAGGAATCTTCTTTGTCATGCATGGATTTATCACAACATGTGTAAAACATACAGTCTTTTAAATACAGTGAAAATATGAGCATTGTATCCCATGGAAAAGCATGAGGGGTAGTCTGAAACACTCGTAGGGGATTTGTCAACGCTTGTTTAGTTCAGTAGTGCAGTATTCTATCCATAAATCTGTAGCCTTCCGTGAAACACAGTGTAAAGCAGCAAACAAATACTAATTTACCGGGTCACAGCAGCCCATAATGCTTGAGTTAAACTGCACTGTAAGGTCAGTAGTCATACAGTATGGTCAGAAGACAAGATAATATGTTCCTCAGGCAATTTAGAACTTGCTTTAAAATATAACAAAAATTGCCACTAAATCTTAGCAGTGCTCGTAGTCAGAAACTCATCAATTGCTGAAAGGAATTGTATGATGTACGTGCCTGTGAGAGCAGGGACCATCTCTGAAGAGCCAAGAGGTTTTTCTTAGTTGTATGTTCCTAGGCTCTGTGCCACAACCTGGCTATTCCTGTAATAAGACCTGTTTAAATCTGTGCTTCTCCAATGGCTCTAGTGAGAAATGGAACCACATTCCCAATTAAAAAGGCTATATAAACCCTAAATAATTGAAAAAATATTGTACAGTTAATAAGCTACTGACGTTTCTGAACTGTTGGAACATCTTCCTGCATCCTAAATGCTTCTAGAGGGAGCATCAAAGCAGACCAACATCTGTGTGCATTACTTCTGCCATGGCTGCAACTCAAGAGGGTTATTATAGAATTGCTGGACACTGCATGGCTGCTTGTCTGCAAGCCAATAACTTACACTGTTATTTGCCTCCCATTCCTCAATTTGTATGTCAAGGATCCTTAAGAATGAAAATCCCAAGTATAACTGATGTCTCATTCTGTTGAGACCAACAACTTTAACTGTAATTTAGTTCTAAATCATTTTAAAAGACAATTTCCAGAATCTAATCTTGATAAGACAAAAATGTTTTTTTTTCCTTTAAATTCCAAGTGATGACAAGTCTTGCTGCCTGTGGTAAATGGGGATTTGAATTTATTATTGTAATAATTGTGTGTGTTAGAAATAGTAATTTAGAAATTGTGCTTCACTGTTCAGTTACTGGGTTTTAGTCTGCTCAGTCCCTTGTAACTTTGTTTCCTAGCTTGAAGATTCCTTTGGGTTTTTCCTTCCCCCATTCCTAAGTATTTCAACTGCAAACAAATCTGCCAGCAGCTCGCTTTCTCATCAGCTAAAGTGAGCTCCTTGTGTCCTTACTATCTGGCGTTATTATCCAATCCAGTAATTATTTCTGTGGTACCTTTCTGAACTTTCTCCAATTTACCTCCTCTTGCTCTTCTGTTCTGTTCTGCAGGGACCTAGCTTAGAGACACAGATGGTGGAAGATGAAACTGAGACAACAGGTGAAGAATTGCCTCCTCATCTGCGGGAAGAGCCTCCTGAAGGTACAGTACTAGCAGTCAATATAAACTCTTTACATTAAATTGGGAGAAATGTTCTGGCCAAGGAAGTCTTATTTATCTGTCTGACTTGAGAGCCTACATTTGCCTATTTTCTGAGAGGGATCAGTGCTGGCAGCTGAGCCAACCTCCTAGCCAGAGGTCTAGCCAGCTCCTGGGCCTACTTCTGTATTCAAAGAAAGCTGTACCCACTGAGGTGGGGACATTGTTCTGCATTCTCTTTAACAATATGGTTTCTGATTAAAATTGTCCTGCTTGATCATCCTGTCTGTAGGCTTAGGAATAAAATGCCTCCTTTACTGTCTTGTTTGTGATATTTTGAGCCTTCATTAGGGAAGACTTCCTAAGTAGTCATCTATTCTCTCCTTACCTTGCTCTGCAGCATCCTGCTATTGAAATTGTCCCCAGCAGAGACTTGTCAAAGTAAGGTGTTCTAGTGATTTTGTTTCTTTCCGCTGTCTCTCTTGGAAGCCAGTTTAGCCATCTGAAGAGGAGGTAGTGAGATGCTGTCAGTCAGCAGGAGGCTCAAAAATGGCAATTTTAATTAAAAACCTTGTTTGCAATGACATGCCCTGGATTTAGACAGGGAATGGAATTTTCCCACTGTGTAAATGTTGCAGACATTGTATATGTGCAACAAAACAGGCATTGCTTCCTTTTGAATAGAAGCTGCTAACATTGCTGCAAGTGATGATACGTTTTAAGCTTTATCTCCAGTTCAGTGCCTTTTAAAACACAATCGCTCATAATTATCATGAATAGCTTAAACAGCCCAGAGAGTGCTGAGTTTCTTATTGGCAACTTAGTGTTAAAATACCATGACATGTCTCTGGAAAACGTAAGTGTGCTTTATGTTTTCTCTTTAAGAGAGTAAGATGCTGATGCAGCATTTATGCTGTCAGCTGTTCTTAAGGGGAATATGAACCAAGTAGATGGTTTTAGGGATTTGCTGCTCCATCCCTTCTTGTTGAGCATTCCATTATAGTTTTCTCATTAAGTAGCAGTTTCTTCTTGTGCCATTTCATATACTCTTGTGTTGGCAATTACAGTATATAGAGGTAAGTGAAAGGCAGGTCGATTTTTGCAACTCCTATAAAGCCAGAGGAAGTAAATGTGGAAGATGTTGTGATTTATATATATATACACAAAGCATATAATCTTGATTAGTTTTCTTTTGTTACCCCCTTTTCTTTGTAAGTGATGCCAAGTCAGCATGTAATGACAGAGCATTGTTGAAGTAAGAATTCTGGTCACTAGCCTGAACTGATGATTACATGAGCCTAGAGACCATATCCTGGAATGTAAAACACAGGAGATCATTTTGTATCATCAGTTTTGTATCAGGAATAGTCTTAAATTTTTGGACTATGGCTTTGAATTGTGTAATCAGAAGGTTTTATTTTAATGTGGCTGAGTATTTTTGCAAACTGAGTTTTCTGTGATTGAAAATGTTTGTTTCTGCCTGCAACCCTGCTGCTTTGGATGATGGTGAAAAATAGGGGTGTTAATATTCCATTTCTGTGGCTTGCTGGGTGGTCTGGAACAAGTGTGTGCTCTGACTATGCCCACTTCGCTGGCATGAGGAAAAAGAGCTCTAACAGTGGAGCTGTTTTCATTAAGCAGTGGTATAGTAGGTACTGTGAGTTCTCTCAAAGTCTGAGCTCAGTATGTACTACTAAAGTATTCAGTGATGTCAAGATTAGCAAAATAGGAGAAATATTGGGAGCACAACTGAAACTACAGACTGCTTGGGAGAAGAGGTGGAAAAATTGCTCCTGAAAGAGATCCATCAGGATTATGTTGAATTTACAGGTGGCTTTGTGTATTAGTGGAGCTGAGTAACAGGAGTCTTCCTTAGAAGCTGCTGTCTACCAACACAGACCAGCCAGAAGACCATGTAGTTGCAGGAGTGATTGCAAATACTCCATGAAAAGAGAACTCTGAAATTCTACCATGCCATGAAGTACTGGTGTCTTGCTGCTCTTCTACTGATTTCTGGTTTCTTCTGATAGCGCTTTCACAGTTAAATCAAGCGCTTTGCAATAAATAAAGCATGTTGTCATGACTACTGCACTCCTGTTTCCTGGGATCTATGATTTGGAGACCATGTCTGTTTGCCTTCTGGTAATGAGCACGTAAGGGTTGGAAAGCTCTCCAGAGTCTGTATCTTTCTAGCACAATCCGTTATTTTACCAGATTGCATCAAAGTCACTTCTTTTTCTAGCTTGCACTGCATATTTACTCCCTTCCTTTCAGGAGGGAATTGGGAGCACTGTGCTATATAAATACTACAGGAAAAGGAAAGGTGAACCTTCAGGGATTGTCATGTTTCTGAGCAGTGTTGCAGTGTGGCCGTCTACAAATAAAGGGACAGTTTTACAGGTCCATCATGTACATAACTAAATTGAGTAGGTTTATGAGTGGGTAACAAGTGGTGGAGAACAGCAGATGTTGGTTTTGGGTGTAGTGTGGCAACCTGTCAGTATTTGAGATGAGTTTTGTGGTATGGGAAAAATGTGGGAAATTGGAGAAGACTCCCCCAGGCCCCAAAGTTATAACGTTAAGGAAACTTTATGGTAAAATGCAGCTGATGCAGTGTGCTGTCCAGTGGAGTTCCTGTAGTGAGCTCTGACAGGTTGTTTGGGCGCAAGGGTCCCATCTTTCCTTGAGTGTTAACAGACCTGCAAAGACAAAGGTCTGGGTCTCCTTAATGTGACATACGGTTTAAAAAGGAGATGAACCAGGAAACCCCTGAAAGAAAACCAAGAAACTATCCAACAGAGGGTAGTTCCTGTGTGTAATCTGAGTCCATTTGTTTGATCTGTTGTCAAATTTAACTCTTATGTTTAAGTAAATCAACAGAGTAAATGAGTAAAAAGTACAGCTGGTAACAGACCTTGTAGGTGATATTAGATATCAAACCTGGCTTTTTATTCTGTGAGGAAGATGCATTATTACCAATGGCATGGATATAGAATCAGAGAATGGTTTGGGTTGGAAGGGACCTTAAAGCTCATCTAGTTCCAACCCCCTGCCATGGGCAGGGACATTTTCCGCCAGACCCCGCTAATCCAGGCCCTGTCCAACCTGGCCTTGAGCACTGCCAGGGATGGGGCAGCCACAGCTTCTCGGGGCAACCTGTGTCCTGTGTTGTTAAAAATTTCTTCCTTATCTGCCTCTAAAGGTATCCTGTTTTAGTTTAAAACCATACCCCTTGTTCTGTTGTTACAGGCCCTGTTGAAAAGTATGTCCCCATCTTATATACTGCCTTTAAGTACTGAAATGCTACAATAAGGTCTCCCCAGAGCCTTCTCCAGGTTGAACAATCTCAGCTCTCTCAGGCCTGTCTTCATAGCAGAGGTGCTCCAGTCCTCTGAGCATCTTCGTAGTCTCCTCTGGACTTGCTCCAACAGCTTCATATCCCTCTTTGTGTTGGGTTCTCAGGGCTGGATGCAGAACTGCAGGTGGGGTCTCAACAGGGTGGAGTAGAGGGGGAGAATCACCTCCCTTTACCTGCTGGACATGCTTGTTTTAAGGCAGCCCAGCATACGGTTGGTTTTCCGGCCTGCAAGCACACACTGCTGGGTCATGTTGAGCTTCTTGTCAACCAGCACCCCCAAGTCTGCTGCCCTGACCCATGTGCAGGACCTTCCAGGTAAAGTAAACACGGCATGAAGAAGTGATGTGTTTGCAGGCATATGCGAACGCTGCGGCAGGCGCAGGACCTCCTATACCGTGCCCCGTCCTGCAATGGAGTGGAAGAAACGGGACCTGGTCGGGTTTTGGCTGCGGGGACCCCGGGGTTCGCGGCGGGATGGAGCGAGCGGTCCGCGCAAGGGAGCGTTGGCGGGGTGCGCGCTGCGGCCGCGGGGGGGCGCTGCAGGCCCGTCGATGGCCGCCCGTGCACACCCCTGCGGCAGGCGGCGGTGGCCGCTGGTGTTAAACCTCTGCCGTTCGTAACCTGGTACAGGGGAGCCTTGGGAAGGCTGCTTGTCCCTGATGATGTTTTACCTGTTCGTGATCATTCTGCCCGCTTCACACGTTTATTCCCCTTCACCTTTCCTTTCTCTCCCATCTTATTAACATACTTTTTTCCCCCCTCAGTTAAAAAGATGGCTTAATCACATTGAGACTTAAGTTGTTGTTTTT
>JANHGB010050705.1:22145-35424 GCA_026283785.1 Coracopsis vasa | reverse complement strand
GCTTAAAGTAAGTTTCCTACCTGTCGTATCTACCATGGTTGCTGTATCTTCAGATAACTCAAGCAGTCAAGTGCAGATAGATTAATAAAATCCCAGTGACTGTTACTTTGGAGATAACATTGTAGATTGTGAACATAGAAGGTTCAGTATCGGCAGCTGAGTGGCAGTGTCTCAAACTGCTGCAGCTGAATTCACCAGGATTCATTTCTGAAAGAGATGTGAAACATCCATGGCTGGTTTTCTAGTGTGCTAGCTAGTGTATACCACTAGAGGTTATGAGTGCTCTGTAACAGTGTACCTGAGGTCACTGTTACAATTCTAACAATTCATCTATATGTGAGAGCAAAATTAATTGTCTCCATGAGACATATGCACAACTACATGTGGTTTAATAATGTTGATTGCTTTGTGATGCTGAATTAATTCTCATAAGTTAAAGGGTTAGTTTGTGTAAACTATTTTAATGTATTTTTAATTTGACAGTATATTATTTATAAATTAAATTTAGGAATGTACAATTCTAATGTTATAGACAGAATTCTGAATTAAAAAAATATTGTGCTTAATATTTTGTCTTTAAAATATCTCTTTGCAGGTTGTTAGCAGTAGTGCTGTTCTGTTATGTGTAGCAGAAAGATGAATTTTTTTAAGAAAGATTTTTACAAGAACAAACCCTTGCCAAAACTGGACAAAAACTCTTCAACAGTTTTTGCTGGGGTTGTGGAAAAAAAATCTTATGCAATTTCAAGGAATTTTGTATTTGTAAGTTTATACTCTCGTGTTGTTGCATGGCACTAAACTGTTCTTTCATCAGGCAATCTGTATGAACCCTGACAATGTTTTGTATGCAGTTAGTGAAGAAAACTTCCCTGTGATACCACCGTTGTAGCTTACCATCCTTTCTTCTGTAACTGCCTCAACTGGAAATGAATAACATGTTCAGAGAATTCAAGGTTGGACTTTTGGATGGAATCAACAAGTAATATTATACAAACAGTAGAGACTCTATTATTTCTTCACAAGGTAAAAACAACAGTGGTGCTGATTGCTTTATAATTTGGAAATTCTTCTATTAGCATTTGTTGCTTGGGCTTAGTTATGGTGTGATGGTTATAACTCATTAACAACTCTGTTCATCCTTGTTTTGAAACAAGAGTATGTGTAGGATTTCAGTGCCGTTATCTGTAGGCTGTGTGTGTGAGGAAATATCAGTGATAGTTAAATTTACTCTAGCTGTAATATACAACTGATGTGTTATCTGCTAAGCACTGAACTGCAGATGTTCTCACTGGGAGTGTGTTCATTCTCTACATAAGTTCTATGAAATTTACAGAAAAAAAACCAACCCATGACTGAAATATCCATGGAGCAGATGTGGCAGAATCTCAGGATTTTGCGACTAGTTTTGTTATTATTTTTTAAGCTGCCGAGTCAGGCAGCAAACCTTTTCAGATGTTTATGAATTTAACAGTATTAGCTGTTTTTTCATTTTCTTCTTGGGATTTTTTGTTTTTTTTTTTTTTTGCTTGACAGCTGGAATCAATGTAGGTAAATACACCTGCTAGTGCAGTGCTCTTTGGTGTGAGTAGCTGATACCTTTACAGTGACAGGTGGTGGTTTGTGAAATAAAAGCAATAGCAGCTTCAAAGTGTGCCAGCTGTTCAGGGAATTCCTGTTACTGGTGACTTGTGTTTTTCCTAATAGGGCAGGGAAAAATCTTTTAAAGAAGAGCTTTTTTTATTATACTTTTCCCAGGTAGAACTTTACAAAAACAATTGCATTGTAAATGTCAGGGAGGTTTATTGGTTTGAAATGGTGATTTTGGAGCTCTGCATGGGAAGAACTTTCATGTCTTAGATGAACAGGAATTTTCTTGTTTTCACCTGTTGCATACTTTCCAGGCAGACTCTGAAATACATTTCAGCTCTAATTCTCTTTGTTGCTCAATTATTATTTCAGTGCTGGTTGTGTAAAATACAAAAAGCAGTGTGCTTGCCTCTTGAATGTAGTTGTGAAGTTGTATTGCATTTTGTATTTCTACTTTCCCAGCATTTGTCATCTAAAGATCCTAAGGAATAAGAAATGCAGTTTAGCAAGAAATCCAGTGGCCTTGGTTTATTTGAGTACTGTTATGTGCAGATGGGAAGAATCCGGAGTTGTTACCTGTCCAAGACAAATATACAGAGAATCTTACAGAACCTGACCCTCCCAACAGGAGAAAGGCATTTTGTGGGTGTCTGCTTCAGTCTGGTCTTCCAACTGCAGGTGCAGATTGTATTTAGTCTTTGTAGAATGTCAGGGTAACTGAACAGGGAAAGGTTTGGTTGGTTTTTTTTATACATACAAAACCATAATAGATAATACTGTATTATCCTGCATTAACTAATAGCAATAATAATTATAGAAGCTGTATTTTTGAGGGTTGAGGGATGAGTTACTCAAACTGAGAAGCACTATCACAATAGATTCTAGTAGTGCAATATTACAGATTTAGGATTATACTCAGCTAGGTCATGAATGCTTACTGTTCATAATTAGATGCTTGATGGTATGTGTGGTTATTAAATACAATGTGACAGGCTATTTGAAAATAAAAATGATTTTGCTGCTAGCTTAATACTGCTCCTGGATATTCATTGTTATGACAAAAATTAGAAGGCAAATTATCATAGATCATCTGTGAGGATGAAGGTTGGGTTGGCACGCTCGTTTATAGAGAAGTATAAAGAAACTGAAACTTGCCATAAATTAATGTTTTCATCAGCAGTGCTTTTCCTGAGCATTGAGGAGCAACATGGAACTGACAGTTTCCTACTTTTGTTCTGTAATCAATTCCTTATCTATGTAGGATTTTTTCTGAAAGTTTTACAGTAATAGATGAAGTAAAGCATTATAGATTAAAAGGGTGAATGTAAGAAGTACTATAAACAAGTCTAATTCATACGCAGTCAAGTGTGTTTTGCTAATTTGGTTGTTACTGAGGACTAATTTGTATGTTATAGAGTAGAAAATAAATTACATTGGAGTAGCTACAGTGTTAATGAACTGTAACTATTTAAATTCAATCTGTACCCATTCTTAGGATTCTGTCAACATGAAAGTCTTGTGATCTCGCTTCTCAGCAAGAGATCTGGCAATTTTTGCTGTTCCTTAGTGAAACTGCTAGCTGCACAAAATAGGTCTTCAGAGGGTAACATCACTTTGCCAAATGGGCTTAAGGATGTTAACAGCCTTTAACTGATTTCTGCAGAGCTACCTCTCCCTGCCTTCTGTATCTCTTTGATGGAAGTCCTGTACTGGGTCTGGCACACAAGGGTGTACACATTCACCTAGACAGCTTCATGCCAGATCCAGTGGTTTAACCTCTCTGAAAGCCATCTTCACTTTGCACTGGGAATAGCAGGTGCCTGCAACCCATTCCACTGGCTCTGCTGTGGGCTTCATAACTTGTGATCAGAGCAGTAACAGCTCCAGGGCAATTTGACTGCAGCTGTTTGCTGGGGGAGTATGCATCAAAGCCCTCAGGTGTGTATAGAGTACCTTCCTCATTCCTGTGAATTGAGCTCCTAGGCTCGTAGTTACAGCCCTGGTGATAAAAACCACAAAAAGCAACTATACAGAACAAAGAACAATTAGCTACTAGTGAAGTGCTGAAGAGAATGTTATGTTTGAACCTTTGTCCATCTCTGGAGCATGGTTTCAGCTGGATAAAGATTTTGGTACCCCAGAAGGTATGGTACTACCCACATCCTCCACTGTGCATTCTCTGTGCAGTAAAGCAATTGTTTCTGGTGGTTGTGCAACACCACAACATGGATCGGCGTGCTGGTCAGGCTGAAAACTAATCTTTTTTTTCAGAGTGAGTAAACAAGCTGTCCTGTCTTACTGTACAGCCACTTGTCTGCTAATACCAACACAAGGCAGACTGCAGGAATCACAGTAGGGCACTGAGGAGCACAGGAAATTATCCAGCTGGTGACAGCAAATACTGAGATTACTGATGAAAGACTTCAGAATTTTCCTGCAGACTGAAGTAAGGTGCCTATCTCTCTGCAGGTTTCATGAGGTCAACCTTCAAGCTAGATGCCTATCCTACTATTTCTCCATAGCAAAGTTCAGTAAGAGACATCAAAACTTGGGATTTGAATACAGGATTCTTACTATTTCAGGGAGAATTCTTATCGACAGGCTATTATCTACCATCTGTCTTCAGGATGGGAAAGTACAGTGTCTCCATGCAACCTTCTGATGGCTTTCTCTTTTGTTAAATAGTGAATTTGAATTTTTTCTGTCTGAGGAGGCTTTACAAGTCAGATCTCGTACTTAAGAGCAACTGCTGTTACTGCAATGCTTTATGAAAATGTGAGTGCCATGAATTCAGTCTCTTGACTGGCTATTTAATTGAAAGCCGCTGTAAGATGTGTTCTATGTTAACACCGCTGTGTTTTGGACAGACTACCATATTGGGTTCTCGGAGAGTTCTGTCAGGGATGTCTGGTTACTGGATCACAAAGAGGTTTAAGCAAGAGACAAGTGCCAGTATGCTCAGTGGAGCTGAGGTAACATCTCCAGTCACATTCAAGAATAAAGCTATAATGTGTAAGCCGTAACTTAATTTGAAAAATAAGTCTCTTTCAGAGTTGGGAATAGAAGTTTGATCTTGCAGAAAGTTGTACGGCAGTAATGTCGTGCCTCACTATGACAAATGTAAGTGCTAATGCCAGACAAATGTTCCACCTGTCACTTGTAATTGTCATTCATGTACTTTTGGTCAGTCTTAGCTATTCATAGTATGCCAATCAGTGTTGAACTTAACCATTATGTTCTACTTTGTAGCTCTGATTTTTCCAGGCTTAGCATTTGGGAAGAACTTCAAATGTTCAAATACTGCAAATTGAGGAAATCTGGTCAAATAATAGACCATCTCATGTAAGTGCCTCTAAAGCATTTCTCACAGTGAATAACAAAATCACTGAACAATACAGAACTACTGAAGCCTTTAGTCTCAGTATGCAAAGATTAGAGTTCTCTATCCTTAGAAAAGGAAAAGTCGTCTTTCTTGGGAAAATCCGAAAGAGACTTAGGCACAGGAATCAAACATTTTAAGCTTTGTGAGGACCTCAGTACTTTGTATCCAGTGCTGCTTTCTAACTTTGTAGGTACCCCACATCTGTACATGTGCAGGTGATGTGTGTATTTGTGGGGACACATATTGGCGTAAAACTGGTAACTTCTAATGCTAGGAAGCTAACAGGACCTCAGGCTCTTACTCTCTTAATCCTGGGGCCTGATCTGACAGGCCTTCTGACACACAGAAGGCTGCTCAGCAGATGGGAGTGAGTTTGTGCATCTGTGCCTTGTTGCACTTGCTTATTCTAATGACTATGCCGTCATATGTGAAATGTTACTAGCTGTGTTCAGATAGTAACCTCCCTGATTATCCTAGAACACTGAGACTAAAGAATCTTTTTCTGCTTTTTCTGTTATCATCAGTAGTAATTCATTTATACAAGATGAAACAGCTTCAGTAAGAAAGGTGAGATGGTGAGAAAGAGAGCACACGAAGATCTGCTTCTCCTGGAAGGTGGAAGTAAGATTCCCTGGGGGATACACATCCTGATGTATTTCTTGCTCCTCTGCTAGTATTGCTTAGGTAGTACATGGTATCAAGCATCTGGTAAGCATTCCTTGAATACCAGCAGAGCTCAGGAAATAGGCTGAGTTCCTGAACAGTTTGCTAATAACAAGATATTAAGGGCAACTTCTTGGTGAGTAAAGAATAAATGTAGACTACTGGCATCAAAAATCTTCTATCGGTGAGGTTCCTTAAGTTCCCATTTATTAAATTTCCATAGTAGTAAATGTCTGCTCCCAAGGATGTTATAAAGCTATATGACTTAGGTATGTTGCTAGTTCACTATTATTTCATGCTGAAACACCACAGAGTTACAGACTCTTGTACCTATGAAATGCAGTTGAGTAGATTCTGTTCTCAAACTAGGTACATGAGATTGCCACACCAGGCACAAAACTTTTCCTTTTATGCAGTCACAGTTTCAGGCCTGACCTCCCCCATGTGGGAGCAATACAAATCTCTTAGGCTGTTGACAATATTTTTAATGACATTTTGGCAATGTTAGCAGTATATCCATGGGTGAACAATTTAACAGGTATCATTGTAATCTGAGGAATTAATTAATGAGCAGTAATTAATTAATGAGAAATTTGTTATATCCAAGAATGTTTACCTAAAGGGGTTACCAGGACCTGTGTTCAGATGTGATCGTTCACAGTAAGCTACGCAGTAAAGCAGTGTTACAGCCTGAAAAGTGGATGTGCTGTGCACTGGTTTAGATGAGAGTTTGTAATTGCTGTATATGTTAATCTGGCCAAGCACATGACATGTATGTGTTTTGTAATATTTTATGACTGTTAAGAGCTACATTTATTAATTCTTACTGCAGGGAATAACTAGGAATTCTTTGTTTTCTTCTGCAATCTGAATAAATATTTTTGTGGAAAAGGCCCATGAAGAAATTCTAGAATGAGTTATCATTATTATTATATATTTATCATCATGGCAAAATGGACACAAAGGATATTTGCAGGTCATTCCTGTTGGCCGCCTGCTTCCAATGCAGAAGCTTTTCACTGTTTGCAACACCTGGGAAACAACATTTTCAGTGAATATGAACTGCATTCTCTAACTTAGCAGCTTTCAGTAAAACAAGGTAATTCTAAATGCACTTGATTTTAAATGCAGGGGCAGTTTTAGTTGTGTGTGCTTTCATTTCCCAAGTTGCAGTCCTGCGCTTTTGGCACTTAACAGCTGGAGTGAATGTTCTAGCTCATAAGGAGCAGGCTTGCAGCCTGCTGCCAGCTGCTGAATGTGCCTGCAGCACTGCCCTAGAAGGAGTGGAAGCTGAGAGGTGCAGATGCTTGCGGCCCAGTGTCACTCTTGTTCCTAGGAAACAATCCCAATCTCAGCTACAAGTTTTTCATCAGTAATTTCTTCAATCAAGCAGCCTAAGCAATCTGTAAATATAGATTGAATATAATCACCTAAACTATCATTAAAAGATTCATCTCAATCAGCAGAGCCTGCTGGCTGATTGTCACCTGAAACCTTGCAATTAATGCCGTGACTGGTATTTTTGACAAAGCAGCTGAGTGTGGCTTGATTAATGGTGCTGTCTCAGAAATGGCCTTTTACAGTATTTATTACCATCAAAGCTGTCAGTCCTGCATACTGTGTTATCCTGAAGGCTTTACAAGAGATACAGCTAAATGGGTATATGTAAAATAGACTTTATCTGGCTTCTGGAGATTTAAGTAACAAAGTTCAAGTGCTTCATGTATTGATAAAACAATAAAGTTAATCCATTTTGTGCAATGAATCAGAGGGTTTAAACTGAATTTGAAAATAATGTGTAGTAGGTTACACACAAACCTAGATTGTGTGGAGCAGTGTGTGTGGGGGAAGTTGTTTGAATTGCAGTTGATTATTATTTCAGAGGTTGAGTTCAGTACTGCAGTACCTAATTTATTACATTCAAACTAGAATCACACAGTGAGCTGGGATTTGCAAAATTAACTTTTGGGTTGGTAAACCTAAACCAAACCACTTAATTTTTTGACTCCTTTTGTGAATGCTACAGTTTCAGGGTTCTGTTTCCCCCCTGCCTGAATTCTGCTTTCTATTTTGTCCTGTAATTGCTTTCCTCCTCCTATTTTAACCCATAACTACATAATTCCTCCATTTTATCAAAGTAAGTTATAATTAGCAAAATATAAACAGCTGAAACTTCTGTAGTTGCTATAGTATCTGTGTACCTGAATAGTTTTATGGTAAGAGTATAGTTTCTTTTATGCGTATGATTCATTCCACCTTGCTACGTACAAGCAAGCCAACTCAGGCTCTAGAGCGATGTTTTGAGCATTTACACCTTGCTTTTGGTCACCTGATCTCTGTCAGTACTGGTCTGTGCGGGAATCCAAGACCTTTAGTAGCCTACATCAGGATTGCATGTTTAATATGTTTCCATTGAAAAAGGGAAGACGTTTTCTGGTGTGATTGTGTACGGGTTTTGACCTCTCATTTCTTTTCAGTGGTTGCATATCTTTAGATATAAAAGGTTCTGTGGTGACTCTGAAACCTTCTGTCCTTATTGTGAACTTCCTGTATTTTGTTGCTGCTACTCTTAGCATCTAATGCTGGGTTAACCTACTGATAGTCATCCTGAGTCATTTAGTGTGTGTAGGGAAAATCAGAGAATTCAGTTTCATGAAAACAAAACTTTAAGAAGTTGTTCTACTATAATAGTAAATATTTCTGTTCTGGCCCATTTTGAGTCAGTTCATGTTTTTAAGAAAAGCATTTGCTGCTTTTATATAATGCAGTTATTTTGTATTTGTAAAGCCTTGTCCTATTAGACTACTTTAGACTGATTAAAAATAAGCACATTTTGTTTTTCTAGTGAAGATGAACTGAAGTGTGACATGAGACATGGCACGTGTTTCTAGGTGAAGTTGTATGGTATTACAATACTAGGCAATGACTGGACTTTGGAGAGGAGCTGAGAAGTGGCAAGTACCGTGTAAATAACATGACCTATCAGAGAAAGCAAAGGATAAACTATATATTTGATGTATATGATAAGGTAAAGAAAAACAATAATGGTGTGTTATTTTTATAATTTCTTCTTCGTACAAATGTGTTTTAAGTTTGCTTGTGCATTCTAGTATCAACCACATTTTTTACTTTCATACTTTTCATCTAGAGAGCCCAGGATTAGCTTAAATGTTAGTTCTCAGTCACAATCAAAGAAAATGACATTGTTAGCTTCTAGAGCACTTCATGTGGAAACACCATCATTGAGAAATACAACCCACCATCCTTGCCTTCAGAGTAGAACTTCTGCACGATGCTTTTTCACTTTCATAGATTCTGCAGTACTGCTGTAGCAATGAGTTTAAATGTAATACTGTAAATTAGCTCTCCAAATGTAGTCTAGATTGAAAATTGAAATTGAAATGTAAATTTAGCTTCCACTTATATTTTGTAACTTGAGTGTTTTTCTAAAGACATTTCAAAACTTACATATGTATAAGATCATCCTGAAGTTCTAGAGCATGTTAATTTATTAAATAAGTGCTTGAATTCTCATTTGTTTCTTGTTTATTTCTGATTAAAACCTTAGGTTTTTATTGCAATATAATTATTTATACCCTGAGAAATGTAGTCTGAGTTATTTTTATAAGAGATTATGCATTGTTTTTTCTCTAGTTGTTCTTAGTGGACATTACCTTAGGTTTGAAATAGTATTAGCCTAGGCCAATATTTACGTTTTCAACAGAGTCAGGTAGCTGGAGCAAAAGCACATTGCAAATGCTCCTAACTGGGTTAGGGGTACCAACACTGGTTATCTCTGTGTGGTGCTGCATTGTGTTTTCTGGATAAATCTTAAAATATATTTCCCACATCTCCCTGTTTCAAGTGCTGGGTTTTTTTTCCTTTTCTATAAGGTCGCTAACAAATTATGAGGGTTTTTTGCATGTCCTGTCATTATTGTCACTGTCATTATGATCAAGTATTTCCTGGGCCAGAATGAGAGAAGTTAACGTTTGAAGGAAATAGCCACAAACAATTTCTAGATTAAGTGCATCTGGAGGAAGATGAGTGGACATTAATACACTTAAACTGATTAAAGGAGCATAATAAATCCACCTGGTTTCTGCAGAAGGGTAGGCTAGATGATTACTGTAATCCTTTCTCGATTTAAAAATGTGAATATATCCCTCTAAGAAATATGATGCTGTCAAAAGTGCAATATGTAGAAATCAGTTTTTCATTTATAGGAAACGATAAACATCTGCCCCATCTGTCTTCCTGGATCCTATGATCAAAATGTGAGGGCAGCTCCATTGAAGTTGCTGCCTAGTGCAGGATGTAAATGCAGATTTCTTCAAAAACCTGCATTTGCTCTGCATAAACTACAAACCAGTGGAATACAGATGAGTTCTTGTCCAAACATGTGATGTTTAAGCTGCTGTGGTAAGGCCCACTTCAAGTACTGTATTTTTGAAGCTGGCTGGAGCATGGACCCAACAGTAATATTTATGCATAGGCCAGTTTCTAATCTAGTGAAATGTCCAGTTGAATTTACTCATAATCTGAGATTAAAAGCTATTTAAACTGAGCACAGAGCACTTGGATTGCAGCTAATGTGTTTAGTTGATCTCAAATGGCGATAATAGACGTTCATTGTAAAAGACCACACAGACATGATGTCTGAAGGAAGGACTTAAGTTTCAGCTCCATCTGTAGCCAAACCAGTCGAATGGGACTTCTGACAAAACAGGAACTCTTGCTTCACTTTTCCCTTCAGAGTCCCTAACTACACAGTTTTATTTGATCTTTAGGTCAGGCTCTGCTGCTCATCAGTGCCTTCTGAGAGGCCTCTCTTTGCCAACTCTCTGGATCTCACCTGAAACCTTAGTATTAAAAGACAACTAGTGTTTAGGATCTCTTCACAGTATGTTTATACCACAGAACTAGTAGCTGGAAGACAGTCATGTTGTTTGAAGCTGATTTTATAGCAAAAATTATAAAGCATGCAAACTCTGCAGGGACCTGCAGTTAGTACAAGAGTGGCAATTCAGTAAGTTAAATAACTAAAGCACTGAGTGTGTTTACACAATGCTGTGTACACTCGGAGTTCCACTAACCCTTAAGTGTGCTTGTTGCATTTTTAATAAGCTTTTCTCTGGAAAATACTTTTATCGTTGGGTTCTCTCCTTAGATTGGATTTTATTTTGTTGTTCCAGTAAAATAAAGTATAACACACTTCCACACTTTTCTAAATGGATTTTCAATGTACGTTTTTAATGTTCAAGTTAAAATTGGACATAATAAACACCCGTTCTGGCATTAGAGGAATGAAAAGACAGACACGGAGCATATTATGTTATACCAGATGCTGAACCCTGGCTTTTGTCAGCAAATGTCAGTACAAGCATGGCTGATAGCAAGTTAAATTGCACAGTGTAGAAAGGTACAAGAAAGATGTTGAAGTATTTTAAATGCTCTAGGGATTTTGTTTAGAGAGAAATCGAGCCTACCATTGCTGTGAAGTCCATGAAAGGTTTTGCAGTACCTTTTGATTCCATGTGAAAGATAGTTAGCCTCTAATGATGAACATTTGTACAGATATCAAGGAAAGGATGGCATGTTCCACTTCTTTGAAAGTCCCCTTCCACCATCAAGCTAAATCTTACTCATTTTTTCCCTTCCAGAAAAACAAGTGAGAACTAGCACCATTTTATACAGGAAGGTGGATGCAGAAGTAGTTGTATATGTGTAATTATAAAAGTCTGTAGTCACAGTTGTGACATAGTCATGTCTCAGAATTGGAGTGCATACCTTTGGTGTAAATTTCCTTATCCCTCAGTGAATTACTGATACAAGCCCATTGCTTCAGCCCTCAATTTAATTGCTGAATTAGCATTGCCATTAAATGATAGCTGTACATGTGTATATATAACAAATATACAAAAAAAATGCATGTCTCTAACAAATAGCTGGTTATAAAAGTACTTAAATAAAGGTATAAAGGCATGAAACCAGGCATAAAATCTGTTGATTCCAATCTCGTGTCACAAATTGGAAAATAAATGTTACTTTCAAAGTGAAAGATAAACTCTGCCTAAATTACCTAAGCTGTAACAGTAACTAAAGCACTACCGTAAAGTAGAAACTAGGTATGGCATTAGCATTTTCTAGGTTTAACATTTTTACTTCACAGCTTGTATGACCTTGGTCTGATCCTCTAAGCACTGGTTTACATGGCATCTGAGCTGAGTTCTGAGAGCTTTATGAAGTTAGCTTTGTGATACATAAAACCAGAAAAAGTGTTTTCTCCATGAGGTTGAAAACTCTGTTACGAGTCATGCTGTCACTTTAATGTCTAAAAACGGTCTCTAAAATTGTAAGAGTACTTAGAAGTCAGCTTTACTGGAAGACTCCTTTTTATTACTGACCTGCTGTCACCACCTTGTCCAGAATGCATCCAAGTCAAAGGAGCTTACGTGAGCCTGTCAGTCCCTACAGCCTCCTGCAGATGGGTACAGGTTAAAGTAACAAGGCTACATCAGAACCCTAAGGCCTTTAAAAAGGTCTGTGTTTTTTAATAAAGCCATTTACATTGGTTTTCATAAGGACTATAAATGACAGAAAATGGTTAGGATAGACAGATCCCTCTTTTAACTTGAAGACAGACTGAGAGAGCTGGGTTTGTTCAGCCTTGGAGAAAAAAAGGCTTTGGGAGAACTTAGAGCAGCTTCCAGACCTAAAGGGAGCCTACAAGAAACCTGGATACGAACTTTTTACAAGGGCATGTAGCGACAGGACAAGGGGGAATGGCTTTAAACTGAGAGAGGGGAGATTTATGTTGGACATTAGGAAGAAATTCTTCCCTGTGCGGGTGGTGAGACACTGGCACAGGTTGCCCAGAGAGGTTGTGGCTGCCCCATCCCTGGAAATGTTCAAGGCAAGGCCAGGCTGGACGGAGCTTTGAGCCACCTGGTGTAGCTGAAGGTGTCCCTGTCCCTGGCAGAGGGCTTCGAACTTGGATGATCTTTAAGGTCTCTTCCAAAACTAACCATTCTGTGATTCCATAAACTTAGGCTTTGTTATTTGTTTTAGCCTTCAGTTGATTGCATGCAACACAAGCTATTAAAATGTGTAAGCCAAATATGAATCTGAAATGTGTGTTCCATCACTTGTAATAGATGAATCAATGTGAAAAAATAAATGCATTTATAACTATTAGGACAGAAGCTGAAAATCAGGACTTTTACCATGAGCAAACGCAAGACATTCTTTCACAACCTGTCTGCAGTTTTGCACCTTTGGCTGTAGATTCTTTCTGAAAGGTTGAGAGGGGGATGTGTTCCAAGGCAAGTTTTCTTGCCAGCCGTTTTTTTTTTTATCAAAACCTTTTATGACCAGCTATCAGCCGCAGCTTGTTAAACAAGTTACATAGTGCTGGCCTCTGTAAGAAGAAGAGAAATAAAGACAGTTTTTGCAAAAGCAGTAAGTTTTGCAGAGGCAGCTGGTGAATCAGAATTCACTGTCTCTTGCTTAGTCTCCTACTTCTCTGGAGTGTAAATGTGTCAGATTCCTCCACATGCTAGTTCTCTGTGATAAGCTCAAAGGTATCCTTGCCCTCAGTTATTTCCATTTCTGCCTTTCCTCACCTTGTGATATTATACAAACAGG
>JANHGB010050705.1:11479-22045 GCA_026283785.1 Coracopsis vasa | reverse complement strand
AACTTTTGAAGTTCATAGCCTAAATGGGTGGTGTTTATAGAGATGACATGAGATTAGAATTTAATAATTTACAATGATATTTAATGTGTAGCATAATAGCCTCAGCAATGTAAGAGAACAGTTCCCATTGATACTAGCATACCCTACTTTCACGAAGTTTAGGGAAGAGGTACTAGTCCCAGAGGTTTTGAGTGTTAGGCAGTAATCTAATTTCTACATGTAAAGTTTTAAGAAATAAACATTTCTCCACAATCAAAACTTTCATGTTGCACTTCTTTAACAGCCATGCCTTGCCCTGTGGCTCCTGCCTCATTCCGTTTTAACTTCTTACATTTATTTCTACACATTTCAGAATTCCTCTGAAACATTTTACATTTTATATGCTAGATGACATCTCTTATCTGAATTTATAAGCTAAGTATCCATTTCCTGAAACAACCCTTTGTCCAAAAGGGTGATACCATTCGGTGATGCAACCATTCTGAAATATCTTCAGAGAGACTTAGATGTTTAGAATTCTTAACCTGTATTATTGAAACTTCATGCACAATCAGAGACTATAAAAATCTTAAATTTGCAACCTCACTGGTAAATAGTAAGTATCTGCAGCCAGCTCTGGTTTCTTCAACTGGATAGAGCCTATGCTAGCCTATGACATTACAATTGAGATAGTAAATACAAGTTACTGCATGCTAACATTTATAGCTAGGCTGAAAGTAGCAGAAATGAGGCAATACAGAAAGTAATTTTTTAAAACACAAATTGTATTTGAGGTGAAACTTCTGCTATTGTAATAGTTTTGATTTTAATGTAAGTTACTTCTAATGCTTTTAATGTATACAAACATTGGGAAAAATGACTTACTTATTAAGATTTACCAATTATTTTATTTTAAACACTTTTCCTTAGCTTAAGCAGGTCATATTGCTCATTTCAATCAAGTATTCAGATTTTGCATCCTCAGAGGGTAAATGCACTTTATACATCACTGCTCCACTGTCCCAGTTAATTTTTATCCTGCTTATGCACTTCTTTTTAAAAACCATACCACCCGTTATAGAAATGTAAGAACAGAAAAAGAGAAGTGATTGCAGTATCTAATAAAAGCAGTTAATCCTTTAAAACTTGTATGTGCTGTATGTAAATGGATATTCACATCTTGTCTGGCTGTTAAGATAAAAAAAGACAACAGCCCAACTGTTAATTTCTGAAGTGTGAAAGTTTGAAAAAGTTACTTAACTTCCAGCTTCAGTGAGATCTTAACATCTATGGCAGGCAAGTGATCAAAAATGGTTGATAAAACTTCTGTTTTATTTTTCATGTTTAGCTGAACTGTTGAAGATTTATCCCTGTGCAAAACATCCAAAAGCATGTACAATTTAAAACTAATCAAACACTATCACAGTAATCAATTGTACAAATACAAGTGGGGAACTGGGTAGATAGGAGTTTTAAAGATTTAGATGTATCAGCACAAGCTAGCAGTGACACCGCATTGTAACAAGAAGCATCATACAAAAAGATGGCAATGGAAAGGCAGTCTTCAACACGTGAAGTAGCTTGTTTTGTTCTCAGGTGGAGTTCTGTACCCCACTATAAATAATAGGCTTCATGAAAGATATATATAGTCTTTGGAAAGAAGCCATTGAGCAACATAAGGATTATGGTTTCTACAGTCTGGTTAGAAAAGATTTCCTTCACATAAGGAAAGTTTTAAAAGTTTTCAGAGGTATCAAAGGCTACTGAAAAGAGGAAGAAAAAAGCCTCTAAATTTGTGTTGGTTAGGACAAGAAATCGGTTTCACTTGCACCATGGCATGGAAGATTTAAATTGGACTGAACTTCCACAAGTTTCTCAGGAAAATTAAGTAGTCCTTCCCCTCAAAATAAATAATAAAAGGCAGGTACCTCTCAGAAATGGCACAATTAATTCTGAAATATTTACAAAGAGGTATGATTTTATTGTGCATTACAGGCAAGTTCAGTAGCAACTAGAATAAATTGTTAAGACCTGGACTTAAAATATGTAATTAGGAAAGCTGCAGAGTCATGTTATTAATTTTAGGGCAGTTTTTGTCTTTGTTTTCAAAACCTAAGCAAGGTCATACATTCAACTATGGTAACATTTGAAGTGTACAGGCCATTGCTGTTTCATTTTAGGCTCTGAGTAAAATAAACCATGAAGTATTTAAACAAGTGTATTTTTTTATATTAACTTCTATTAACTTATGTTTACACTTATGGAAAAATCTGCCACTTTACTAATTTAAAGTTATTGATTCTATAAATCACATGCTTGAAAGTACACAGTGCTGACAAACCAGTAACACATGCATGAAAAAAGAAAACAGTTCCATTTTTAATTAGAAATACAACAGTATGTCACAATATATTGCAAGCTAGATGATTATTGCAAAATAGTGTGCAGCACACAAGCAGCATTTAATTTTTACAGGAATTAATGTATTTTTACATTTTACATAATTACGGGAATTAATGTAAAATTACTTTTTCCAGACCTGCAGTTCTTTATGCTGTTGGAGCTGTTTTACTAATGAAGCAGCAAATGGAAAAATGACTAGGCAAGTTGTACATACTTAAGACATCCTGAGGAGCAGCTAATTATTAACATTGACATCAAGGAATAAGTCGCAAACCTGGCCCATTTTCTGCCCATTGAAAAAAGCCGCACTGTTTTTCCTTCCCAAGAGGGCACACAAAGAAGTTCTTTCCATTATTGGGACCAATCTTCAAGACAGTCTTCATAACAGATCGCTTGCCATGGTTACAAAATGGAAAATCCAAGTCAGCCCACTGCCAAAAGAAATAGGTTTAGGCACAGTTTTGGCATATATGGTGGCTATGAATTCCTTATTTTAAAATTGACAATAGAAACAGATCTATGGGGGGAAGCCCTAGAGGAAACTCCTCCTAGTAGTTCAAGTAGTTTTATCTCTTTTGTGATCACTGATTTTAGGTTTTTCTCTTAACTGCAACTGCACACACTAACTGGTTTAACTTTAATTGATGCTAACACATGGTTTTCAAATAAAGGCAAGATAGTCATTACTGCCTGGAGTTCATCTGGTGGGAGGTGACGGAGTCAAACTCTTCTCAGTTACATACATTCACAGCAAGGAGCAATGGCCACCAGTTGCAGCGAGGAAGGTCAGGTTAGGTCTTAGTGCAGCAGTGGGAGCAGTTGCCCAAGCAGATTACGGAATCTTCATCCTTGGAGATTTTCAAGATTTTGGCTAGACAGAAACGTGGCTGATTTCCATATCTAGAGTTTGCCATAGTCCTCCTTCAAGCAAGAGGATGATCTGAACAACTTGTACAAGTCCCTTCAAACCAACGTTTCTGCTATGCATATATTTTACATCGCTTGGAAGCAGATAAAGAACATTTGGACAAGCAGGTGCCTTCTTAGCAGTAAGAGAAGTCACTAAAACTATAAATTTGTAACTGCTATTATGCTTTTAGCTTCACTTCAGTGTGCAAAAGTATTTAAAATTACCTCAAACTTTAAATGGATCATATCTGTCCACAAATACAGATCACTGGGGCAAGAAGGCTGCAGAACAAGTGCTTATTAGAAAACAGGCCCTGAAGTCTTATACATACCTGAAAGTAGTCACACCGAGTTTCCCTGGGTAGAGGACAGGTATAAAACTGCCTGCCCTTGTTTTCTCCATCCTTTCTCACAACTCTGAGGCTGCAGAGCTGGCTGTGTTTGCTGCAGCGAGGATGGCCTGCACTTAACATATAAATATCATCTGTCAGATTAGCTTGAGGTGTGCTGTAATGATAGGTTACAAAATGACACCTGCATAATATTAAAGGTATTACCAGCCAAAGAACCCTCTCTTACCATTACAATAGTTCACTCAGTGTTCTTTTGCACACAATGACAGCCAGAGAACTTACTTTTCTAATGCACTCTATTGCACCTTTAAAGCTGAATGATTGCTAGTAGTGAAGACAAGACTCTCTGCTTTTTTTTTTCCGGTATTACACCAGTTTTCCCCAGCATTAGCCCATGTTTTCAATAATTTTAAAGTACTGTAATATACAAAATAAATATTACTACAGCTTCATACTGCCCAATCCAAATTCTGATATATTCTAAAAGAGTATCCTGCTGTCAGAGGGGAAAAAGACCAATACAAAGCAGCTACTCCAGGTATTTGTACGCTTCCCAGAAAAGACTCCCACTCTTTTTACTAAAATATTACAGTAATGCTCCAAATCATATTCAGACAAGAAGTAATCCACCTGAGGCAGGTGTGGAAGAGTGTTCTTTGAATGGGATAAAGTTTCTTTCTTTCTTCCTCATGATTGAGATAGCCAGAGATTATCTGAATGCAATAAACAAGGCTTTATTTAAAAACAGTAACATGAAAAATGTAACATTAAAAAGATTAATAGTCTGAAATATATCTTTCCAATGTGTGTATATAGCAGAAAGGCCTGGAGGGTGAGGGGGCTAAATAATTTTTTTGGTTATCAGCTTAGGAATTTCATGTTCTTTTATGTCTGGCAGATTGCAGTCCTGCAGACATCAGTAGTTTTCTTCCAACACCTCACTGAAATAAAAGAAAAAAAACCCAAGACTTTGTGTTGGGTTTCGTTACAAGTGTTTGGTTTTGGTGTGGGTTTCTTTAATTTTTGTTTTGTTTTTTTTTTTTTTTTTGTTTAGTTTTTTGTTTGGTTGGTTGTGTTTCATTTGGCTTTTTTTTTAATGCTTTAAGTTGATGAGCTGCTTTAACTACCTGATACCATCTCATTTCTTTTTTGTACTCCTCTGTATTCTCACTTATCCTGCCCACCTCCTAAGTTCTCTGTAGTTGTCTACTGCAACAGCAAGGAGAAAGTATGTTCATAGAGCCTAACCTGGCTAGCCACTGGGATCCTGTTTCAAAACTGGTGCTTCAACAATGAGAACAGACACATTACCAAGAAGTTTGTGGCATATTGTTAATATTTCACACTCACCCTGCATAATGTACCACTAAGTGACATCTACCTTGCAGTCCGACTGCTGTTGTGTATGTCTGCCCAACTTTCTGACAACCCTAATAGGTTCTCACACTTCTCTTACCAAGGCAATGTATGTGTCTGAATAGGGCTGTGTAAATACAAATTCAGGATGGGTAAAGCATTGAAGTAGTTACTTACAGAATAGGAAGGAAAATTAAGAGAAAGTAGTGATGGGAGGTTAATTAAGGTACCTGAATAGTTTCATATCATGGGGAGAATTTTGAGAACTGCTAGTTGACATATGACTTTAATTGGAATATATTCATTCAGCTACCTTCCTTTTGTCATCTTTCATGATGATTTCAATGATCTCTCTAGGCAGATAGCAACTACAGTGCTAAGATCAGACAACTCTTTAGGTAGAACTTGATCTATTAGAGCTATACTGTCCTATCCCATAGGAATAGCTGAACTATGAACAGCTGTTTAGTTAAGAGCAGTACTGGCCAGATGACAAAATCGTGACTTTTCTAATAACAGCCTAAGTCATTCAGTGCTTTTGAAATCTGACTGTAATTTTAGTTTCCCAAGAATAATCTACCTCTGGCAGAAATCCAAAGACAACAGTGTCTGAACCCAAACCCATGGTATTCCATTAATCTTCAGGGATAAAGTTGATCTTTGGGATTATAAAAAGACTTGTTTACATTTTAGAATACATACCTGATTGCTTTATTATATTGGTGAACTGAGGGTATATGATCAGTTTTCTGTTTCTTCTGTACATGTGTGAAAGAGAGAGGTTGCTGACAGGAGGACAAAGCCATAGCAGTTACAGGTGTTGGGCAATGCTTGTCTGTGCTTCCCCATGACTGGTAGACATTGTTTTGCCTTTTTGGAGCAACACACTGAGAGTGTCCATCAGATATTTGGGTATCATTTCTCAAATCATCTTTGTTACCAAGATCTGTTAAGACAAGAGTTGTAGTTCCAAATGCAGCTTTCCTATTGATCTTTATTTCTGTGCTGGGTTTTCTGAAGTCATTACAAGGGTACTTCACTAAGTTTATGTTAAAGGCTGCAGAATCTTCAACATTCTCTGTCTTTGGAACTAAGGGAAAAGAAGTTATTGGTTATAATTCATCTGTACAGTGATACATCCTATTTCTGATCCATAGTCATAAGTCATCATACAGAGAGTGAAAGAGTAAATTTACCATACCATCTTGAAAGATGTCAAAACCTGTCACAGATTGGATATAGTACCAAATTTCTTACAATAACAAAAGCTCATACACTTTTGGAGTCACATATAGCATATGTTTCAAGATAACATTACTGTTGTTCAAATAAGACCAGATGTGAATAGTAAAGCTGTTAGAGAATTAACCATACAAAGTTGAATGTAACCTAATTTCAGATATTAAAATATTTAATTTTTCCAAAATAACCTTTTATACCCCTAGCACTGGAAGATGGCAGGGTATGGTATCTCCCAGCAGCAATATATTATCTAAAGTATTGTTTTACTGTTGACACAAAAAGGAACAAAAAGGATTAATTTGTTGGGTTTTCTAGTGCTTTCAGGGCTCACATCCTTTTCAAACATTGCGCACATCCAAACTTATTGATCCCTTACTGTAAGAGGCTTTAGAAGCAAGCAGTTCAGACATTTACTTTGCATTTATTTTCTGACGTGAACAACAGTATGTTTCTTCACAGAATCAGAGGCCCATCCAGTGGGCAATAATCATTCCAAAAGAGTGGTCAGAATTTATTAATCCCAGTTCAATAAATAAGGAGTCTGTAGGTTATCTTTCCTGAGAAAAGGGTGAAAAGATAATCTTTTACAGGGTCCCTTATGTGCTATCTCTGTAAAGTAGCTGTGAAACCATAGCATTCAAGAACAGAATCCTTTCTTTTCTACCATCTCCAGCAAGTGTCTCACTCCTACATCTTCTGTCCATACAAGCAAGAGGGAATGAAGCATAAGAAAAATGGGTAGGTAAGGCATACACAAGGGCATGCTTTCTCTAAAGGCATTCTCAATCAGAAACAAAATAGGACTCTTTACAGTTTACTTTAAACGCTACTTATTTCCAGGCTCCTCCCTTTTGCCACTGCTGCACAGTGAAACATACTGGTTCCTGTGCATCCAGATGTGCTTGAGAAAGAATGGGAGCTTGGCCTTGTTCTTAGCAAAGGAGCAAGGAAATTGAGATGTAATGGTAAATAGGTATTTTTGTCTAGAAACTGAAATATTTTGGCTCTAAGGCCAGTAGCTAACTTTATGTACCAAGTATTCTGTCCTCAAAAATTCAACCTTTTCTGCTGACAGTAGTTAATTTAGAAACAACATAAAAGACAAAAAAACCCAACAAAGTAAGAAGGCAAGGAATCCTAAAGTTTGAGAAGAGAGAGGTAAACAAAACTGTTAAAAAACAATCTCAAATACCTCTCCTATGATTCAAAAATAAATTACTTTTTAAAAAAAGAAATTTCATAACGGTATTCCACCAGGTCTAACACATGTTCAAATTCCAGGCCTCCTTGCAGCATTGGCACATAGCTACTATACAAGTGAAACTTAGAAGTACCAGAGAAGGAACAGGATTTTGTTACAAAGCTTAAAATAAAGCATTTGTACACATGCCATTATGTATTTTAAGGTCCAGCTGACACTATTAATTCCAGGATAAATGTTAGTTGGTAAATCTGAGTCTGTGGACAGATTAAAACTTTCAGGTTTCTGGCACTGATTTTGCAGGAAAATTATTAAAGATTAGCCTCTGCTGGCAACTGTCATGTAAGGCATGGAGACATGCTTTTGTTGATTCCTGGCCTAAAGAAATGGACTTCAGCTAGTGTAAGATAAGAGTTTCACACTCTACATTCATAAAACGAATAACTAGAATGAAGCAATAATTTTAAAAAACATTAGAATTTAGAAGAACCAAAATTAGTACCATAAAGTCACTTTTGCAGCAGCTGGGAATTTGGAGGCACTTTGGAAGGTACGGCTCCATTAAAGAGCAACATGACCTTCAATTCTGATTTCAGCATCTATACTTTCAGTCATAGTTTAATGGAGTAAACTTTTAAGCCCAGTTTTTAAGTTTTTACGCCCAGTTGCCGGCTAGGCTTAAACCACAACACAATAGGTCCTGAAGCCCACATAAAACCACTAATTCTTCTCAGATACAAAATATCTGTATATTGCTTACAAATATTTTTTCTTTCAGTTTTTTAGCACAGGAGATAGAAAAATGAAGAACTAAATTGTAGTATGCAGATTTCAGCCACTTACTGAATAATCCACTAAATGTGAAATAAGTATTAGTTTTTGAGGTAGAAAAGCTTCAGTATAGAATTGTTGTAGAATTAGCTTTATCTCTAAAAGCCACACACATGTACACCTCTAGGCTTATTTTTTTTTTTGGAACGCATGTAGCAATTAAATATGTTTTGGAGCAACAGTCTTGATACAGATAACTTCCTCTAAAGCCCTCCAGACGATTCGCTCACTTTTTTTTCTACAGAAAGTGCAAAAGAATACAAAGCTCCTCTTCACACAGAAAACAGGTCTCAGTGGAAAGTCAGTCCATAACCTCACTCATCCCTTCTTAATATCCAAAATTTCAATACAGAAATCTGGAGAGAAGTCAGCACGCTACTCATTCTATCTTCCCACCCATTTCTAGTTCTCATTCATAGCTGCTTCTGCCCACCAGATCTAGATAGCAGCATTAAAAGCTCCAGCAAGAGACAAACAACAAATTTAGGTAGTAAGTCCCGAATCATCCTGACTCTGAACTTGGAGGCAAAAACCCAGCTTCTGAGAAACATGACATCCTTTTGGAAAGGGTACCAAAATATGCTGCTTTTGTTCACATGACAGAATGATAATTGCTTTTCTGCCCCTGGGGATTTCTCTGCAATATGCTGCAATCTTCTAATGGATTTAAGTAGAGTTGAGAGAATGGAGTTTTGTCTCACTCCTTGCCCCTGAAAAAAAAGGGTCACTGCAGAAGCTTGTCTATAGAATCCCACCTGAACACAAAGTGGGAAGACAAGCCTCTTCTGGGCTTTAAGAAAAGAGGGTTTCCATGACTGTCTGTAAAATTTCCCCCAAATCCAAATTTAAGTTAGCTAATTACTTAAATAGGATTCAAAATAACACTTTTACAGTTCTAAAAACTGCATCAAAACCAAATCCTCCCCCTTTTCCAGTATAAATTCCAGACAACCTTTCAATACCTTCAGGCCTTGAAGTCAAACAGGCATCACAAATTTCAGCAGAAGGCTTGTTTATTAGGGTACAGCACATGCACGTCCATTCCTCTTCAGACTTCCGAGCTACATCTTCATTAGAACATGACCCTCTGCCATATGCCCAGCCAATTAGGCTATTTCTAGTTGGCCGTTTGCTGTAAAACAAAAGAACGATGTTAGTCTTTTGTGACATTTCTTCTACAAATTGCCTTATACCACTATGTGCAGGGAGGCACAGGGCTGGAGAACAAGTAATACACAGTGTTATGCCTGTGTATCATAGCTTGGACAGCATGTCATGGTTAGAGTTTGATTTTTTTTTTTTCTTTACCTCAAGGGCAAATCTTTCCCAGTGCTGCATCAGTAAATACAAATATTTAAATCATAAAATCATAGAATGGTTAGGGTTGGAAGAACTGTTTCAGTACATTTCTCCCAGCTCCTGTATAGAACGGTTATGAACAAATGCATTATTGGACAAAGAACTGTTCAGAAGCTAAAATACAGAAAGTCACACAACCTAGCAAACAAATTGTTTTGCCCTCATTTAAATGGTACCCATTAGACCACTTTGTTATTGTAACGGCCAACAGAACTTAAAACCTTAAAAGTTAGAAAGTCTTTCTTGTGTGTCACCATTTGCTAGGAAACCTTTTAACATGTAGGAGTCTGCTCAGAATAAAGGATTTTCTTTTCTGTTGTTGGTGGTGGTTTTGCAGATTTTTTAGTCCTGCTCAGAAGGAGTTCGTGAATGTCCTAGCTGTGACTGGTAAGCCAAATCTGTACTCCAGACACTCCTACAGATTTAATTTTATTTATTTCCCTGTTAATTATAATACTTCCTATGGCGATACACTGATATACAATCATAGTTACTATTTTACAGTCACTGCATTTTGTCAGAGTATCCAAACATTGTTAGCACAGTAAATGTAACTTGAACTTACCTGTTAAGGAAGATATATGTAAGCTTTTAAATACTATGGTTGATAAGTTTTTACGGAATTACGCACTTTTGGGGGGCTTCTTTCTAATTCTAAGAATTTAAGCACTTAATAATGCAAAAGCCATACTTTGGAACTGTTATGATACAACTTAGACCCTTAACAGCCTATGGCTGTTTTTTTCTGGGAGCAGAGGCCAAACATACCTTTCTGCTCATTGTGCAGCAGAATGCCCGGGAGCGGGCCCGGGAGAAGTTGCATTCCAGCAGAGTTTTAGTGGTTAAGCAAGTGATCCACAGTAATGGTGTTTTGCCGATGAGGAGAGGACTGGTAGTAGAAGAGGACAAGCAGCAGCTTTTTGACCTGGCTCC
>JANHGB010050705.1:0-11379 GCA_026283785.1 Coracopsis vasa | reverse complement strand
CTTACCACATATCTTGCATAATAGGAAAACTAAGGAGGGTAATGAGAACTGCTGACATACCAGAGATGCTATGCTGTCAAGAAGTAAAGCAGACATTGCAGTATCATTCACCAAAATACTGTGGCTAGATAACAAAACAGCTGAACTGGAAGTGTGAAAAATGGGTATTTTTACATTATTAGATCAGATGTTCTATTCAGCTACCAAAAATGCATTACTAGACTGAATATGTTCAGCATGTCATCCTCCCAATGTGACCACAGTGTCATTCTGCCACCCTTCTCCCCATTTTGGAACATGAAATATGGGGTGTGTGGTGTTTTTAAGACTCAAGGTACATTTGGATTTGATGAGGTATAAGCTTATAATGGGTATTTTCTTCATTTTTTCTCAGTTGAGAAAAATCATAAGCTACTTGATTTGATCCAAGAACCACTGGGTTAAATTCTACACTTTATGATCTGTAGCAGATCAGTTTGATCACACAGGTTCCTTTCAGCCTTCAAACGTGAAAACCTTGAAATGGCAGATAAACCACTGGAGATACACATACCTTTATTTGGTAACAGTTACTGCGTAACAGAAGACAGAGCAGTAGAACACAAAGAGCTTAACATTAGGATGAGAACAGCACAAGAAACAACCTTTTCACTTTATAGCTACCATTGTTAAGTTTTTCAATGAAATATACCACTGTTTAATTATTTGTTAAAAAACCCTCAAAGAAACACCACCACCACAAACAACAAAAACCCAAAACACTACTTGTTCTAGAACAGAGAAAGAGATCTTTTTTAACTTGCATCATTTTCTAGTTATCTGACTCAATGGAACACTGCTGTCTTCCCACCCTTTTGCAAAACATTGCTCATTATTGCATTCTGAAAATACAGCAGGTTGGGGTTATCAGCATGTGAAATATTTATCTTCCATGCTGGAATTTTCTACAATTGATCTATACTCAAAGGTGATTTTTAAGCTTTAACCAAAATCCCTTCAGCCATCTGAATCTTCAAAGTAGGTTGGAGGTGGGAGAGGGATTTGTGTGTTCTGTAAATCTTATCTAATACACACACACACACACACACACAAACTTGCAAAGCAAAGCAATGGCTTTTATTAGATTGACAAAGCTCAGTGTAAAAAGGCAAGATTCTGAAAACTCAGATGAAAATTTTCAAGAATAACTTGGGTATAAGAGTCCAAATAAGGTGCTTTTGGAACTTTTACCTTCTGACCCATTGATATATCAAATGCATTTTGTGCACTCCTAAAATAAACGAAGGAAATCTGCTGCTACCACAACTTATGTGGAACTGAAAGTGTCTCTGTAGCACACCTGTAGTAAAAGCTTTCCAAATACAATAAAGAGGAAAACAAAAACCCCAAAAAGTCCTAAGCCCTACAATATTTGCTGCACTCTAAATTTACTAAAGTTTCAGTTATCCTCATCCAGAACAAAATTCCACAGATGCACAGTTATCTAGATATTCGAGGACTGAAGAGGCTATCGATGAAAAGAAATAGAGACAAAAAATAACCCACCTTATGCCATTCAACTCAGTTGTGCATAAGCATCCAAGCCTATTATATTGATAACACCAAGAAAAGGGGCAGTTTTTCCAGCAGCAGCAAGTAATTCTGAGTACTCTGAATTGGTTTTTTATTTCTAAATTCAAATAACAACCATTTAATAACAGATGTGCCCTTTGAAAGGAAAAGTATTAAAGAATCGAAGCTTTTAACCATTTCTAAATGTCAATGGCCAAAACATTTTTCTTCCGTAAAGTCAAGGAAATCAGAAATAAAATGCACAAGGATCTATTCTATTCGAGAAGTGATAAATGCACTTGGAGGTCCTTAAGCATTTGATGCTTAAAAGTACTACAAAGTTACCGTCATACCTTAGATTGACAAGCTGAGGATCTGCCTTTTGACATCCAGAGCAGAAGTAAGTCATCCTGTTATTCTCTCCTAAACGACACACAGTGACCTTACCATTGCACTGAGCACAGGTTGGTCGCTTGTATACTTTGTAGTGTTTGTAGAGTGGAGACCCTGTTTTGCGGCACTAAAACAGAACATGTTTAAAACCCAAGTTAGAGATCACACATAAATTCGATGTCAGTCCTTTTACAGTTCAACTGAAGCTAAAATAAAAAGTCAAAAAACCAACCCAGAAACAAGTAAGCTGACAGCTTAATAACTACATAGATATTTAAGGCAAATTCACAATGGCTATCATATTCTTTTATGAAGAGTTTACTTTAAATCAGGTATAACACTGACTGGAATTCTCCACATAATGGATTAAAAGATAGAATACAAAAAAACCCCACAGAATACAAAACAAATACATGCTAGGGACTCCCTGCTTTCAGCTGGAGCAGCTAGCTTGATTTAGCAGAAGCCATCTTTGACCTGGCACCTGCAGGAGTGTTCCTAAGGAGCTGATGAACTGCAGCCAATGCAGCATAGAAAACAAAATTAAACCAAACATAAGCCACAAAATTACCACCTTCCCTTGTCCGAAAAAGAGCCAAAACCACACCACAGAGCCAGCTCAGACCTGACGCGACAATCTTCCCAAAACCTAAAGAACCGCACAATGCAGGAATACTGCATTTCTGCAATATTTCTGCAGGAGTTGGGTAGCACCCAGTAAAGTTGCTCAGCTTCAGTCTTAGCCCTGGCCATACCAGACAAGTTGGCTCCTAAGAAACCACTTGGCACTATAGAAAGCTCCCCAGATCCTGGCAGAAAATCATATTGAATTCAGTACAGTACAAGCCCAAAGGGCACAGTGACCTAGAGAGCATCCAGAGGGCTGACAAGCAGGTACATTTCATGACAACACTCGCATGGCACCAGCATAAACATACCTCAGCTAAAACTGGCAGAAAAAGAACAATAAAAACAAAGCCAAACAAGAAAAGCCCAGTTGAGTTGCAGCCAACTCTGCAGAGCCACGCAAGTTTCTGCGCTACAGCTGAAGCTCAAACGATACTACAGCTGGCTCAGCAATACCAGCCCAGCTCTGGTAGGGATCAGTGGCTCTAGCTCCATGATGCACGATGACCTTGAGTTCCCCCCAGATACAGGGGTCTTTGAGCACAGCATATTTGCTTTTGCTGTGCTCTTGAATAAGCCTCACTGAATAAGAATACTTTCACTGGTACAATTTAGTAATTCGATCAGAAGGAATTACTAACATACACTTACATTAATATTCATAAGCAGTTTGCTTTCTCCTCAAGATTTCTCCTCAAGGTTTACAGTTAGTTTCTTATTAGCAGTTTTCTCCCGTCCAGTTATTTAAAAACCAAACAAAAGCAACAGCTTTTTACATAAACAAGATTCCTCAGCTTTGCATCTGTAAGGTGTTACTACACACAATATAGTAGGATTATACAAACATTCTGTAATAGTCTATGAAAAATTATCAAGCACTACCCCTTGTATTAACCTATTTTCACTGGTTTTATCTTAAAGAGACTTGTGGGGGGGTGTGTGACTATCTATCCTTTAAAAACACTTGACTGGTGAATACTTGCTAAATATAGATTACAAAAGTTTTGAAAATGGCTAATCTGAGCTACAGAAAGTTGGATGTGTTTGTTTATTGTCAGTCTAAAAGACTGTTGACACATTTAAATTTCCTAGTACTATAGTTGTTGCAGAATGCTATCTCTTCACTGTCAGACTTCAGTGAAGCCTGGAAAATGAAAAGATTTGCCTAGCCAACAGACTAAACTACTCTTCAGTGGGTTGGGGGAAAGCAGACATTTAAGCAGACTAGTAAACAAATTATGTTTCTAGCCTTTACGATTGACAGATGGTATTAGGGAAGTCAGGTGCCCTCCTTCTAGCCTATCAAAAAAAGAATTTTTAGCAGCACTAGCTCCTTGCCTTTCATGTGTACCAAGATAAACAGACACAAATTTCATTGCTCCTTTTCATTTTTCTGCATGCAGCTTAAAGAAGAAAAATATACAAGAATTCTGTCAAATTCTCTCTCCTATTTTGGAAAGTAAAGAGCAACCAGGATGGAAGAAATTAAATCCTACTGAAGTTGTGGCAGTAGGGAGAAGCTGGAATTTATTTTACTTTAGCAACCAAAAACATTGCTTCAGTTACGAAAAAAAAAAAAAAAAAGTTGTTCGAAGTTACAATCTGTTCACTCAAACAAATATACTTGCTATTGCAAGTGGCAAACTCTAGTTCCCGGTTTGAAGAGTGACCTTTATGTTCTCTTACAAGTAAGTATGTGCTTAACCTACAGCAAGTCTGACATGTTCAGAGCTGTATTACAGCACATGCACAGTGGAACTGAACTGGCCCTTAGGCTGCATCTGTCAAACTCTTCTGCTGCAACTGGGCCAAGCTATGCACATTCTTACAGCCTAGAGTCCCTTACCTTTTCATCATTTGACAATTCACAATTAATAAAGAGCACACAAACCAACATTCCTATTTACGGAAACACTTGTCCTGTTGCATCTTATGACTATTTTCACTAGATGATCACATACAGCTAACATGCTGGAGTCAAGTTTTGGAGGTTTCTCAGAAACATGTGCCAATACCTTATAAAAAAGCAGGGTAAAATCACGTGTCATTTTCACCAAGTGATGTATATGCTCATCTGTCAGTTGGCAAACCTGTAGAGTAAGAAAAAAATGATTTTTAGAATATTACAATGCCAAGGGACAACAGCAGAAAGACCTATAATGTGGGGGTACCTCGAATACTTTTAGCTTATGTGGAACTGCATTGCCTCCTGTTGTGGTAATTCTTTGACTTCACATTGATATATATCATCTCAGTAAAAATTTATGTTTTGACATTCTATACTATACAAACTCACTGTGTAAATACCAAGCAACGTGCATTTTGTGACACAAAACGTTAGATAAAAGTTTCAGTTGTCTTTGTCTATACTGACCTAAGAGTTTCTGGTCACAGGAATCATGTGAAGTTAACAACTCTTAGTTGCCTTTCAATTTACTCATGGATTATGATACAAGCTGTCTACCATCAGAGGCTCTTTTCTGCAAAAGATCTTCAGGAAAAATACTTGAGCCAAAGGCATCACAATTAGAGAGATATATCAACCCAATTTTTGTTAAGAAATCACATTTTTCTTTCCTTTGTTCACATTGCAGATACAATTAAAATCCTGACTGATCCTATGAAAAGCTTTCAAAATATTATGTATATAAAGCTTTCCAGTTACTATCTTCACCAGCTTTTCTTCACGTGCTATGTAATGTCAATCTGTTTTGTAAACACTGGGCTTCTTTTCAACCAAACTTTGGAGATCCATGTTTGAGGATCTTAATCAAGAAAGAACGTTAAACAATGGTAGAAAAGTAAATTATGCCAGCTAGCAAGACAGTAAGTGGAAGAAACAGCAGCAAAAACAATCAACTCTACCACATAAACTATTTTGGCTAGCAGCTGTACAAAGAAAACCAAAGCACTTTTCACTTTATTTATAGGCTGACAATTTAATGATAACAAAACAGGATGCCAGACAAAGTCAGGATTTTAAGGTTAAATTAATTCCCTGCTAAGGAGAGATTTTAAGATGTAATAGAGAATGCTTAGCCCCACAAAATACACCCACTCTGAGAAGCACGAGTAGCAGCAACAGTTTCCAAGGAACGCCATTGCAAATGTCTCCAGTTATAATGATAAAACGCTAATTTAATGTCTTAGAATAACTTGAGAAATGACAGATCATAAAACCAAGGTGAGAAAATGACAAAATGTTATATAAATAAGTATGTACATTCTTAATACTTTGGTGTCATTAAAACCAATCTTGTGACATTTCACCCACCTTAACAGCTGGATGAAGACCACTGTCAAACAGTGCTTCATTTTTTATTATATTTCCCACTCCAGGTAATACTGCTTGATCCAGTAACACATCACACAACATGATGGTTTTGTGCTGCTTAATCTCACTTTCTGCTCTTAGGAAACTAAATTTTGGAGAACAGACATCTAAGCTTTCCATCATTCTCACTTTCCGCTCACTCTCAGCTGCATTTCTGGAAGATAATAATACATTAAGATTTATTTTTATTTTAATTATATGCTAACATAGCAGTATGATTTTAAAAACACCACATGAAAGTATAATTGAACATTATATGCAGATAACAGAAATCTTGCAAATACCAGTGACAGGAAGCGGCACAAAAATTACATTAACCACCCCTCCCAGAAACAGGTAAGTGATGCATGCAAGGAACATGCATCTGATCCAACATACAAGAAAACACCCTCATTTTGTTCATATTAGTTTGAAAAATAATTGCCAGATCCTTGTTTTAAAACTACTACCAACATGGAAAGACTATGCATTTGGTCCATCAAACATAACAAACTCTATGGTTACACAGCCCAATAGTTACTACAAGACAACAAAAGGTAATAGTTTCTTAAACCTTAACTTTACCAGGTTACATAGTCACTTGAAAATAGTACAGTACAAGAAGTCTCAGGCTTACATAAGCTTTTCTTTTGTAATATTAAATATGCATATATATAATACTTGAATTTACATGCTTCTTTTCCCCAAAGATCCTCAAATGCTTTAAAATCAAGCTTGCTGTTATTTTTATTAGCAGTGAGAAGTACAACGCTGATGGTCAAAAATGTGCACTTAATGTAAATTAGAACAATTATATCAATTTGCTTCCAAAAAGAAAGCAAACATAAACACACACCCTTGGGAGCATAAAACCTGAAACCAGTAATCATCAAAGGTCCTTATTCTTGTTAGGGAACTGAGACTTGCATGGAAATTAAAGGAGCAATGAGGTTCAGCATTCAGATCCAAGAATGGACTTATGGGCAGTCTTGGAGCTATTGCATAGAAATACTTTAACTGTATGTAAATTCTGATGCAAAAGTAGCAAAATTAAATTACTATACCAATATTTAGAAAGCTTTGTTTCTTTGTGTCTATGATGGTATCTGAGCACTAAATTTGTGTGTGATTTTTCACTATGTTCTTAAAAGAATGTCGTACAAATAAACCAAGCTGTGTTTAATTTGGTTAGTTTCTGCTTTACCTATACTCTACTGTCACCTCGAAAAAACAAACAGTATCCTCTGTAAGCTGTATCTCCAAAATTGGTAGTGCTGCATTTCTGCCTTTGCTTCCATTGGGATTAATGCACATGGAACCGTTCATACCGAAGTGAATCCTTGGAGAGAAAAGAGAGTTCTTACAGGTATTTTATCTTCACAATGTTTCCAAGTATCACACTAGTGTATGTTTGAAGTTATAAACTGTTCTTACCTACACAAGTCAGCATGTATGTACATTAATTCTAGCCATTAAGAGTAACATGGCAACAAACTACTTGCTTACATAATGCTCGATTCCCAGAGAAAAACCTCCCCAAGTCAAAACTACTCCAAAACATAGCAGTTTTCCAGTGGTCTTCAAAATTCACTAAACAGAAGCCAAAACAGATCATTAAGTAACATGCTTTTCTGGTGTATCACACTTAGAATTTTTTCCACTTGACATGCTGGTCTTCCAACACAGGTTCTTAAGTCTCCAGGGAGGCTGAAGGAAATGAGGATACTTTACCAGAAAATTTTCTGTTAAATCAGGCAGAAGTTACCTGGTATGAAAGAAAAGATTTCAGTCCCCGTATTGCCAACACTTTTATTATATCAAAGCTCCTTCCAATAACACCATAAACAAAGTAATTAACATCTGCCATATGTTGTTTTCTGCTTTTCTTTGCCTACAACCAAGGCAAAACCTGCAGGTCAATTAAAAATTAATATAAGAAAGAAACTGAAAAATGCCCAGATGGCAAAGGAGTGGAACAGACTCTTTCAAGCATTCTTTCTACTGAGCACTAATGCTTTAAAAGGTCTTACATTTTATGATATATCCTACTAGGAGCTAGTCTACGTGAGCAAAGGACAAGTTTGACTATGGTCTCATGCATTGTATTTATTACAAATTCACCTGGTACATTCAAGTCGTAAAAAACCTGTGAGATAGAGAGATTGTCCTACTTGTATACATAGTATATCAGAAAACAAGGATTATTTTGTAGCTACAAAAAGATGTAACAGATTTAGAAAGATCAGAATTATGTTGCAAGTAGAAGGGTAAAAGAAAAGCCTTAAATAGAAGTCTTAGCTATTAAACGTAAGAGTCTTACTTATGTATTTTGTACTAATTACCATAAAGAATGAGAGGGGATTTTTTTCATAATCCATTATACTGTGCATTTGATTTATTTTTAGTTGACTTTGCATTACAGAAGCATATTGAAATAGAAAAAGTAATCTAGATGATTCCAAGTACAGCTGTGGTGGCTAGTACAAGATGTCCAAGGGCTTAAAGCATATAACAAAACCCTAAACATGCCAACAAACTCATAATAAGCTCTGCAAAGCATGAGCAAACAATGATTTGGCAGTTTTACCATTTGTCTAGGAAATAGCTTCACTAAAAAGTTAAGGTACACTTATGTTACCAAAACCATTCATCTGCCAAATTTCAAACCACAGTTCCAAACCAAGGAGATGTTAATATTGTTGAAAGAAAGCAAGCATAGATGCATATATACTGAATACTAAGTCGGTTTTGGTTTGGTTTTTTTTTTCCACATTCGTTTATTAATGATTCAGTTGCTCTGATAAATGTTGAGTACAGAATTTAAGCCTAAATTTCTTAAGGAAAGTTAAAAGGACTTGCAAGTACAGTTTGTAGCGGAAGACATTAAGTGACTGTTACTTCATGCACTTCTCTGAGTTTTGTCCTTAGAAAATGCAATTTCCTGCTTGAAACAAAGCATTTCAGGGATTAACTGTACTTTTCAGACACTGTTACGTGGAATCTTAGGCTAAGAATAAAGTAGTACATTATCCAAAAATGTAAGTGGCTATATCCATTATTTCCAGCATTGCAGAGAGAAGATTGCAGGTAAGTTTCTTGATAACACAATTTTTCAAGTCTGTGAAAGTGACTTTGGCAAGAACAAGATAACCCATGAACACATACAGTTTGAACGCACAGCAAGTCTTTTTCTCTCCTCTTACCTCAAAGCTTTCTGATCAAAATACATAAAAAGTTCCTTTCCCAATGTCTCCACACCCCTGTAAATATGTCCAACAAGGAAATCATGACCAGAGATTCCCTCCTTGCTTGCAGCAGTCTAAAAATGAATACACAGATTAAAACAGAATTTATACTGCTTTGATTCTAGCATTAGTACACATTCATCAAATAGCTGATTTTTTCACCTTGAACAACATTAGACCTTTTCTGCTCAAGCAGCTCTACCAAAACCTGTGAGACTGTTAACCCAGGAAACAAGAGTCACTATTGCTCATACTATCCCAACTCAGCTCCTCTTCTGAATAGCAACAATACATCTTTTTATCAGGGAACTTTATGCCTTTTCCTTCAAGTAATGAATTTACAAGAAGACTTTAAGGCTGATGTAAATTAAACAGGTACAGTTCAAACACTAGTTGTCAGTATCAGTTCTGCCATTTGCAGGCCTACATCCTTCTCCAAATGCCTCCTGCTGGAGTTTTTACCCATGCTAATATGCTTTCAGTGTTTCATACGGCGCAATACATATTACAGAAAAGCTACCGCTGAGCTGACAGAGATATTTCTCTCTTCCTACTAGTTTAAAGTCTAATCTCAGATGATGTTGAAGAGGAGGTGGGACGCTACAAGAGGACAAGAAAAAGATAATTGTGAGATGGAAACAATGATCTTTTCTTGCTTAGCACATGAAACTCCACTGAAATTATAAGAAGGGACCACTACTGATTATCTTGTCCAAGCACTGGTTTAAAGCAGGACTGTCTTACATCAGGCAGTCTTAGGTAAACTTCAGAGTGGCTCTAAGAATAGACACACTATTAGGCCCTTGTCCCAAGACTTAACGATTGTATTAGGAAATTTTTTCCACCACAACTTAATTAGAAATTCTCCTATTGTCACTTATATCTGCTGTCTCTAACCCTACCTGCACCTCTGACAAGAGTCTGGCCCTGTCTCCTTTGCATCCTCCTTGTAGGTAGCTGAAGAGAGCAGTAAAACCCAGTTCTATCAGCTTCTTGAGCACCATGTGCTTCAGCCAGCTAATCATACCAGGGGCCTCACTCTAGCATGTTACTACCTTTTACCTAGTGGGGAGTTGGACTGTACTCCAAAGGCATTGTAATCCAAATGCAGCCTTGCAAGTGCTGAACAAAGGTAAGAATCACTGTCCTCAGCCTGCTGGCTACATCGTCATTAGCACAGCCCAGTACAGGGCTGGCTGTCTTCCTTGGAGGGGCAAGTCTCAGATGGTCTGAGCCTCTGTTATATGTGGAGCTGTTTTCCATCTGATCAGCAGCCAGGCCTGTGCCACTGCACGACATATTCTGTTCCAGGTGCAGGACTCTGCAAGTCCTGCAAACCCTGAGCCTGTAAAGGTGCCCGTGACAAAGAGCACCTTGAGGTCCCCAGAAGGTCCGTTCAGCCCCTGCTGAAATCTGCAGGCAGTATCTTCACTGTCATGGGATCCCTAAGTGCAAGGCAGATAGGTGTACCAACATTACACACTGTGTGCACTGAGAGCAGGTGCCACATTTATTTAAATAGTTGGTCTAATTAAAATTATTTAAAAAAATAGTCATAGAAGTAAACCCTCCCTCCCTGCAGCCCAACATGTACCTTCTCCACCTCATGACATTCAGACTTGTGAAGACTTACGAGAAAAATTAAAATTAGTAACTGCTACTATAAATTTCCTTCTATTGTAGGTTTCCTGACACTAAATGACATTTAAAATCTATCCTAAGTGAATGAGAGTGATTCTAAAACCCTTCCCTCGCTATTTCCAAAAGCCCCTGTGCTTGTACAGCTTAGTCATCCCCTTACCCAAGTGACCTTGTTTGTTATGATGATGACAAGAATATTTAATAATTCAAAATTACGAACAAAGACGGTACCCACGGACGACCCCTCAGGGGAGGGCACCCGGGGCGCAGGAGCCCTGCCGCTGCCGGGGGGCAGGAGGGGCAGCCATGTCGGCCGCACCAGCCATCCTGCTCCGTGCTCCGGCCCCACGTTCTCTGCCTGCTCCCAGACTCATCTCCTCTCCCACAGACCCGGCAGCTCTCCACCGCCGCGCACACCTGGGGGCCCAAGCTCTGCGACCCGAGCCCGGCTTGGCTCGGCGCTGCCCCTGAGGGGAGGCAGCTGCCCCGCCCCGCCCAGGCGCCTCTCCCTCATCCCCTGCTCAGTCCCTTACCGCGCCACCGGCTCCGGCCGCGGCTGCTAGAGCGCTGCCCCGCGCGCTCCGCACGGCCTGGCCCCGCCGTACCCGA
>JANHGB010050703.1:16621-45051 GCA_026283785.1 Coracopsis vasa | reverse complement strand
CATCTCAAAAAACACAATACCCTTCCATGAAAGGTTGTATTCATATATATACATTCAGTTAGTTGAAAGATCAGTCCGTGTCATTGGGATATTACAATCCACATTTTCATGAAATTAATGGTGTTGGGTCAGCTGCTGTTACAGCTAGTGTTAGAACTCACCGAGTGTATCAACTCCCTACCTTCTAAGCCCAAAATGGCATCAGCAAGTACTCCTCCTTGCTACACTTCAAACAGATATTGTAGTCTCACTGCTGATCTTAAGTGCTCTGCGCTCCTTACCCGTAAATGTGGATTTCATTTTATGGGGTCTTTTTTTCCAAAATACATTCCAATGTCATGATCAAGCTCTAAAGACAGTAAACACAGACTTCCATAACTTGACTTAAATGTCTAAATGAAACAACTGCAATAATTTGCAGTTAGGTAATTTTGGTGGTGTTTTTTTGTTGTTGTTCTTGTTGTTGACTTATAACAAACCCATCTCTACCATAATTAAACACTCACAATGTACACGTATTCATCTTAATTACAGGCTGCCTTTTAAAACAAGCAACACCAAAAAAAAAAAAAAAAAAAAGCCGTGAAGAACCATCATTTTTTTGGCAGATCAAATTATTATGGTTCGCTGCAAAATCAGGATGCTATAAAAGAATGAGGGCAACGGTACTGCTAATTTTGAACATGGTATTCTGAGCTAAGAGCTGCTAAAGACCCTGGGAATAATCTTTTCAATTTTTCAAACTTGTGCTCTACCTCTGTTAAAGTATGCAATGGGACACAGGCTCATCTCAGCAAAGTTCAGCTGAGGTTTGTAAGACTTTAAGATGAAGATGAAGCGACTTATTTAATCAATGAAGTGAGAAGTAGAATCATCAACACCTACTTAAAGTAAACATGCCACCTCACAGCAAAGAGCTGTTTTCACTGGGAGTTTAACTTCTACTACAACAGTTGCAAATCCAGAGTGAAACACTGCAGGGTGATGACAGAGCTGGAAGGCTGCACAGTACCTCTCTGTTGAAGCAGCAGCATCTGCAAGTGTTACCCATGTTAACAGGATGATCACCATTAGCCTTTTCACATATTCTCTTACCCTTTCTGTGGGCTGAAACTGCTTATTTCAAATAAATTCCTCCTTCTCTACTACTTACTTGTTGTTAAAACCTGATTTTAGTTAACATGTTTTTCAAAGCTATTATGCAAAATGGTAAGGTGACTGCAGATGTCTGTGAAGGACCCATCAGCGAAGACTCATGAAGTTGGTACAGTAAGTCTGTTGATGATCTCGCAGTGTGTGGCTGCCCATTTAAATAAGATGCTACTGAGATACATCTTCTATACTTCAACCGAGAAGACAGCCCTTTGTAGAAGTTACTGAAGTGGCCTAAAATGAACCAGATCCAATTCTGTCTGAGCTGATCTCCCCAAAAGAGAACAGGCAAAGGACTGATGAGCCCCCAGAAACCAGAGAAGAGGAGCACACTGCCAATTGGTGCTGAGACAGGCAACTGCTTATGGCAGATGGAGACAGGTAAGGAGAACAAAGAGGACACGGAGTATCAGCAGCCAGCAAGGTGGACTAGTGAAGACACTGGTGTTTAGCTCCTAACCTGCCAGTTTCCTCAGTAAGCCTGCTCCTCAGCCTCTGGTCCACAAGGAAGACGAAAAGTTCTGCCTTGCCTTTTTAACAGTGTAAGCAAATTTTAGGAAGGTTTGTTTTATTGTGTAATAGACACAAGATCCAGCACAATCTAGCCTTTGCTGGCCAGATATTACAAATTACATATATTAATACAGCAACATTTTTAACGGCCAGAAGGAATTGGTAGGATTTTGTACTTTACTCTCTGCAAATACTGCTAATGTCAGAATAACTACTGCATGAAGACAGTATCTCTTCCTTGAGTAAGGATCATGTCTTTTCAAAATCAGTCTTGATTTAAAAGATCCAAGTAATAAAGAATCTATGTTACTCCTAGCTAAGTTGTTCACATGGCTAATTACCCCTTGCTGCTAGATAATTGTGCCTTAGTTTCAGCAGTAATTTATCTGCTTGCACTTTGAAGCATGGGGTCCTGCTATGTGTCTGTTTGGCAAATTAGAGGCCTCTACCGTCATGCTTTTTCTCCTCATGGACATACTAGCAGACTATGATCAAGTTGCTTCTTAAGCCTTCTCCTCCATGCATCAAGTGGATTGACAGTCTTTCACTTGAAGGCAAGTTTTATGTGCTATGAACTGTTTCTTGGGTCCTTCCTTAACCCTGTCCAGTATTTTAATACAATGTGCAAAGCAGGGGTGTCAGAATTGGGCACAAAGCTGAAAGTGGGCAAAAATCTCTCTAATAAACTCTTCCTGGTCTTCCATGTTCTTCCATCTCTGCAGCTCATAGTTCAGAATAATACATTTGAGTATTAGTAGTGCAGTTATCCCATGAAATTTTATCATCCTTTTCGCAGAAAGCCATCATCATTTGACTGACTTACCAAAATGTTAGCTCTTAGGGGGGTTGATAATGATTTCCTGTAGCATTACATGCAGCAGTGGTAATACCTCTCTATTTCTTCTCCCATGCTTATTCATCTAAGAACCAGGTTTGCTCTCCTACTTCAGTCAATTGGTTATCTATCATTACCCTCAAGTAATTTATGGCATTAAGACCAACATGGCAGCCCTGAGGCACAAGGAAATGCTTGTCTGCTCACTAGAAGACTAAGACACAGCTATATATAATACCAAGGCCCAAACTTCAACTGAAATGCAAACTCTCACTGCTTCACTGACCTTTAGCCCATGATGGACAATAAATCAATTAAAAACCTTTACAAAGTCCTAATTGCCAATGATAAACCTACAAAAAAAGCAACTTTTTTTTTGTTAATATGCCTTACTTACGCATAAAAACAAGGTCCTGTGAAGAAACTATCAGCATCTGCTGGCCATCATTGCTAAGATGGATGCTCACACCATAACACACTGGTACCTTCTTCACTGGACACAAGCAAAAAGGGATTGCTGAGGCCTCTTTAGCTGTCTGAGTGAATGATAAACTAATTCATGTATTGTTCGTGATCTGTCTGGTTTACAAAGAATCTGACAGGTAAGGAGAACTTACTCAAACAGCACTAACAAACATCAATAAAGGGGAAAAAAACCCTCCTCCGGATCACTCTTAATGCCTTCACTTGATTTCAGAGAGAGAAAACCGTAGCAAGAAGTTTAATGTGCTATTTTGCCTCTTTTCCAATTTGATGTAAAAACAACTTCACAAAAACCCAGCCACGTGGAATTTAAATTCTGCTGAAGTCTCACCCATCGGTAATTACTACTGCAGTGTTTAAAATTTTAAAAGAAAACAAAACCAAATCTGAACAAAACACTATTTTTCAATTATTTTCTTTCCCCGATTTCTCCCCACATTGCATCATCTCCCAATTACTGTGATTTTGCTGAGTGTGCCAGTTTCTTAAAGACACAGCTATAAAATGTATGGACTAATTGTTGAGCTGAACTGAAGAGCTATTAAAACTGCAATAGTACAGCACTTCCAATGGTAGTCTATTATTTCTACATGATTGGTTTTGTACAGTCCAACTCATGCAGTGAAACTCTTAGATAAATTAACTCCTTCGTTTTGACATAAACATCAAAGGGAGAATTAAAGGAAAATGAACACTATTTTCTGCTGCTATTTTACACATATTGTTCATAACACCCATGCATGTTCCTGGAAAGTTACAAATTATTTAAATTGAGAAAGCCATTTGCTGTTTTATCAAGTCTGTAATATATAAAATTTGGCTCCAGAATTATCTCATTTTCCCATTTCATGTTTCCCTGTCATCTACATAGTAGAGCATGTTTACAGAACTTTATAACTATAATATACAATTCAGTCATTTCTAAACAGCTTTATAAGAGTAAGGCTGAAATGTACACATTTTAAAGATTACTTAGTGAACACCAAACCCCTTCCCAGCTGTTTTAAATTTTGAATTTCCCAATAAATGAATAACATACTAAAAAAGCAAACACAATCTGACATTATTTAGTCTAAGTTTCTAAAATGGCATAACATCTGTAGCTAAAAACAATTTTGAATAACTATATTTAACTAGAGCAGTATTCTATTATTCATAGCTTATTTTCCTTACAGACTAGGAGATTTTATGTGGTGTTCAAGTATTTCAAACATTTCTTTTAATTGTTTAGTCCTTCCAACAGCCAAACTGCAGCAAAGGGAGGGGGGAATCTTCACTCATATCTTTTATATATATTCATGTGACCAACCCATGATCTCAGTTAAGTGCCACAACTGTTCATTAACACACATCACAGCCCCCAGTCAGCACTGCGAGCTTTGAAACCATGCCAGAAGCAGGGGCTCAACAAATGGCACTTTGACCTTTTCACTACTAACTTCAATCTTTATTAAAATCTCTAAGACTTCAGCTCTGTCTTCCTCTTTTATCTGCTCCTGAAATACCTAATATTCATTCAGTAAATGGAAAAGTTTGCTACATTCTTACATAATGATAGATTCTCCTTTGATTTGCAATCGGCTTGTGAAATGTCTTTGATTAAAAAAAGAGAACGAAACATCCCCTCCCCCTGCTAAACAACTCTAAATTCAGATTGCTCGCTCATTTCCAGGGAAATCAAGCATGCTGCCTAATATTAAAAAATCTCACAGCATCCAGGCAAGTTTAGCTCCATTTTATGTTCCTCTTATTAATTTCCACCTTAGGAACACATGAAATGCTCACCCTGCTCTTTGCTTGCTTTTTTAATTTCATGTTTGCAACTTCACATCTCCAGCCTGAGCATTTGGAGGGGGGGGCGGATAGAGACTGATTTTTTGCCCAGCAGGGTTTCCTTTCCGTACTATAGTCACCAAAATGAGTAGTCCCATGGAGGAAAACGTAACTAGAGACAAACAGAGGCTTTGATCATTGTTATGTGCTCAAACATAGGTTGGAGGGGGTGGAAGAAATCATGCTTTTTTTTTTTTTTTTTCCTTTGCCTAGCAATAAGTAATTAATTACATATTAAGAAAAAAATCAGAAAAAGTTCATGAGTCATTTATGTGTTTTCATTCTTTGTAAACGTCCTGGCACACCCTATATGCTTCATTTCTCACTTTAAATAAGAAAGTACTGGAAAATATGCATAGTATTTGGAACCAAGGGGAACGACATATTAATTTGAAGTTTGCTTTGTGCAAGTTTGCATTTTCCAGATTTGAAATGAAATTTTAAGGGAACCTAAAACTCGCCTGCAAGCTTTAATTTATACCTCCTTCACCCACAGATTATCTAGAAGGTATAAACTATTAATTTAAATAGCGCAGTGAAGTATCGTCATTAGGTGGCTTAGTTGCCTGGGATACTACTATCAGCCCGACCAGTAGGAAACCTGGGAAGCAGGAGCTCGGGAGGGGGGAAACGTAAACAAAGTAATGAGTAACAGTTACAGCTCCTTAAAATGTGTACATTAACCTCAGTATTGGGCAACTATTTGCTTTTTAGAGGCAGCATCCTCTGAATGAAATAATGATAAATATTTTGGAAATTCCATCCGAAGCGAGAATGAAACTATTCAAGTGCACTCTGGGAGAACAAAGCTTTTTAGTATACCTTCAAATGAACTCAGGTAAGTTTACAAATGGCCTATACCTAAAAGACCATTAACTAAAATTACATTTGTTTTTATTGAAAGACAGCCTCAAGTGCTGACATGTAATATATGACATGTGATACATAATAATACTCTTAAACCAGTTCTGACATAATATCTCCCAAGGCATAATAACCACAAATGACTGTTTTAGTTAAGAACTAGCCAGAAGCAAAATAGATCCATGTAAAAGTAGCTTTAACCATAAATACCTCAACAATATTTTATGTCACTTTGTAAAAAACTTAAAGGAGTCCCATAATAATTAACAACAAAAACTTCATGTTCTTTACTATTGTATGGTGGCTGTGAAAGGTTATTTCATAGTCCCACAGCTGCCAATGCTGTAAATTATGCAGGCACCAAGAAGCATTAAGGAGAAATAATAGCAATTTAAAGAAGGCTGACGTAATTCATGATAAACAGTCATTGGAAAATATTACAATGTTGTCTTTTTTGAGTGGGTTTAATCAGAAGAATGTGACCATATTCTGACATAAACCACTTCTCTTTTCCATTGTATAGGCACGGGTACAGGGGCCCTTCCCTGCGTGCAAAGGTCTCCCCTGCTCCCAGCCACTCTGACCCCTGGCACCTCAGGGATGCTGCTCGTGAGGCTTGAGATGCCAATGGACCAAAAGCTCTCCAAAAACAAAGCTCAAGCGTCTGGACAGGCCCGGTGGTCCAAGGGAGGCACCGAAATCAGGGGGGACAGTCAAATGGGGATGCTCAAATGAAGAGATAATGGGGGGCGGGGGGAAAAGATGGCTTCAGAAATGAGAACATGTATGATGGACATGGCTTACACTCATGATGAACGCAGCTGGGCTTACTTTTTGCTATAATGACAGAAAGTCATTTTGATAGCTGCACCATAAAACTAGCCATCGAGTGGGAATCTTATATAGGAGGAATTAGTAATTTATATCTACAATCATTTAGGGAATGGACATCAATAAAACCCACGCCTGTGTAATAGATGACAAAACACCATGTGATAAGTTACATTTATCAGGCACAGAAGAACAGCTCACTTATTAACCCTTCATTTGCTGGAACAACACGTTAATTTCCTGCCAAACTCCAGCCAATATAACATGTAAACCCCAAAATACCATCACACAGTCACTACTCAATTAAAAATTAAAAAGGAGAAGCAGCTAAAAGCGCAGCTCTCAGGTCAGCCATGGGGTCTTCAAAGGAGCGAGGATATCTCACCTCCCCTCCTGTCCCGGCAGGGAGGCCATACCGGCCACCTCACACTTCACAGCCCTGGTGCTTCCTTGAGCAGCTGGGCACGTGGCACCGCGTGCTCACAGCGTCAGCCCCTCTCTCTCCCGTACTGCTACCCAAGGGTCCCTGAAGAAGTAAGGAGCCATACCAATTTCCCAAGTGCCCTCGCCTTGGGAGATGTGCTCTCACAGTGGTGCCAAGCAGCCGCTGCAGGCTTCTTGGGCAGCTACTCTTGTGCAGGACAGCCAGTCACCACCAGCGTTGTCTGAGAAGTGATGCCAAGCGGCCAGGGGAAATCTTTTCAGGCAGCTTTCACCCCTCCACTCAGCATCTGCTATCTTCCTGAGGGCAGTGGAAATGTGCAACCTGAATAAAATCGGTGCTCTCCATAAAGCAGTTTTGATTATAAAGTGAAAAAATATCTATCTTAATATTTATCCAGGTTACAGCTATGGTTGCTCCTGAAAATGTACCAAAAAAAACCCAAAAACCAAAACCCACAACCAAAACAAATTAACAGCATTTGTTTCTATTGAAGTTCTTGCAGACAGAAAGGTATTTTATCTTACTTTGACACACATTACTCATGTTCGCTTAACAGCTTGCTGTTAACAGTGGGTGACATTCTGCCCTTGGTTAACTGGTGAAAATCCTGAGTAACAGCCACTGAAGTGGATCGAGTTATTTTGGATTTATGCCACTAAGTGAGACAGAACGTGACCCCTTATCGGTGCTTTTTGCTTTGAGTATACAAATATTTTATGCATTTCAATGAGTGACAGAATGCAAAACTTGCAAATATTTATTTTTAGATGTATGGGGAAAAAGCAATTAAGAGCTAAAAATGTTAAGAATGAAGAAATCACTTAACAGAAGCAATTATGTTGGGCACATAAACAGCTCTGCCTTCAGACATTTTATTCAAAGGCTGCAGAGCACACTATGAAACATCAATTGTTTAAAAAAACTGCAAGTATTTTTTCACAACTGAAAAATCAATCATTATAAACAACATCTGGGGATCATTAATATCTTACTCCACAGTTGAATTAACAAAATAAGAAAGAAGTCTGACCAGAATCCAGAACACTGCCAGATTTGCTTTTTCATGCTAAAAGCTTATGTTTGCAGAGGTGGGGAGGGAGGGAAGAGGAAATGTACATTTATCTATATTGTATACAGCGCTATCATGCATTAATCATTACTTCCCCTCCAGCTATGTCCTGTTTTTGTTTTGAGAGAGCTAAAATTTGAAATATTTAGCTAAGCCACCCTGCCCAGGACCTTGGAAAAGATTTGCATATTTTTCAGACTGTTGGAGATGCCACCATAAAACTCCATCTAAGGAAGTCCCAGTATCCACACTAATAAAAAGCCTCTATACTCTTCCTATTGAAGTTCTAAATGCTTGAACATTCTAGTCGTAGAAGAGCATTAATACCAATCCCACTCTAAAATCACATTTGTATTAAAACAAAGAAGCCTAAAGTATCTATCTGGAAACTTCAGGGGGTTCTGAATTTCACTGATACTAATTACCCTGCAGGTAGCCAAAACAGTCAATAGCAAAAATGCTGATACTTTATGACAGTTGAGAAACATTAAAAAAACCTCACCCTTTCAGGCCAAAGTACAATTTTTGTACTAGAGCTGGTTTAAAAGAAAAGCCAACTTTGACTCACGCTCACACAAATAAAGCAAGCCACCAACAGGAAAACTGTACTTCATTTAGACTGGAAACATTCTTTCTTCTTCCTTTTTTTTTTTTCATGTTAAGTCTCATTCCTTGCCAAGGTTTTGGTTTGTTATGTTTTTCCCCTAAACAACTGATTTTATCTGTGAGTCACAAACTTGTGTAAACTGAGAAGTGTAACGAAAGCAAAGACCAAATTTCAGCTATTGCAGGAGTAATGGTACCACTCTATATCCTCAAGTCATCAGCTTTCACCCTACACAATTTTTCTGGCACATGACCTACTCCTAAAAAGTCCCTTCTTCTTCATAGCACTGTCCTGCAATGGCTTCCCTGGTCAATGACAAGATGGAAGTCCTCCTGAAATTCTCGGCTCAGAAACTCAGTGGCTAGGAGGGATGGGTAAGTCATCCCTCACTCCTAATCACTCCCTCCCAGCCCTGGAAGTGAGAGAACCTGCTTTCTGCATTGTTTTACAGGGAGATCCAAATTGTTGAAGGTTTGTTTTTTGTTTTGTTTTGAATGGAGAAGATTTTTCCAATGCAAGTAATACCGCATTGAGGGTTCTATTTTTTGGGGGGAAGGGGAGAGGAGGGAAGTGGAGACTGCAGTGCCCTTTATACATCATTTTCTTCGATGAGCAGTTTTTCCCTCTGCATTGCTCACGTTATGGTAAAATGAAGAAGTTTCATTTTTCAGAGAAAAAAATACATTAGTACCACAGCAGGATGTAGTTCTCTTACTTTTGGGTATGAAATGTTGTATAAAAACCTGGTCTTTACATACAAAAATAAAACTTTTAATCTTCTTTTGGGGGTGAACAAGTGTTTACAGTACACCAGGGACCAAACAGCTTGTTTAATGGCATATTGGACCCAGCATGCTGTAAAAATAATTCAGAATGGTTTAAAAATTACCAAATGGATTTTAAAAATCAAGAAGAAATAAGGTACTCAGTTTTCTCTCCCACTGCTGTTTATAGAAAAAGCAACCCCACGCTCACAAATGAAAGTGAGCCTTCTGGTTCACCTTTAGCAGGAAGGATTGATAATATTTATCTAGCAAACCGCCATGACAAAATCTTTCTGTGCGAGATTTTCACCCGTCAAAGCTGATGGAGCTGTAGAAATCCACCATCACCAAAGCACCTGACCCTTCTACTTCTAATCTGCCCTAAGTCCCCAGGCCTGCAGAAGGTGGAGGTCATGTTGATGATGTCTGTACAAACAAATCTCTGCACTCCCTTGTTGTAGGGGCCCACATGCATTTGGCAACATAGACCACAGCTGGGTCGCAAAAGGATCCATGCTCATTGATGTGCTCAGGAACTCAGTCAATGCAGTGGAGCGCGCATGAGTCTGGTAGAAGGCCAAGTCACCTTCAGACAAGCAAATGGAGAGGATGCGTGCTGCTCTAGCAACAAGTGCACACTGGTTTCTGCCCAGTGACCCTCAGATACATCTTCTGGACATACAGGCAGCTTTGCCTCCAGTTAGATCTCTTTGGTCTATAATGAAGAGTATTAGGATCCCTACTTTTTCATTCCTTCTCTCTTGCATCATGTATGACCACACAGCAAATTTCAGTAAATTATAAGCATTTACAAAAGTTATTCAGTAACAGTAACCCAAACAGCTGATAAATGAAAAAGATTTTGAAAAATGTCTTGAATTGAAATAAATTGTTCAGCTGGCACATACTATTTTCATTTTAAGGGAGCAGGGGAATGAGGAAATAAGGTTTTGGTTTTTTCCACATGCTAATAAACAGGAGCAGTTAGATAAAAGAATGCGTAGGTGAACTCTAGTCTGTGCAGAGAACTAAAATGAGGCCATCAAGAAAACAGATCCCATTTGCCTGCCCTGCTGTGCCACTGGTCCTACCGCTGCTGCCACTGCTGATGGAGTCGAGCCTGAGGTCTTCCTGTGGCCCTTGCTCAGCACAATGTGTAAGCCTGCACGGGTTGGCGGCATCGTCAGGCAGGCATCAAGCTTTTCTGCTTCAGTTCAACCATGGACAACTCTAGCCTCCTGTCCAGGTTCAAAATCTCAGATTTCTTATTCCCAGACAGCAACACCAGCACTTCATTATCTACCTGGACAGTTTCATGCTGGTGAAGACCTCTAATTGCTCTTATTTCAGGAGAGGAGTAAGTATACAGTCTGACTGTGGTCATATCAATGAACTTTCGCTATCAAGACATCAAGCATGACTTATATCCTCTGTGTTCTGAGGAGAAGCAAGCTTTTGGGCCTATCTGCATTCTGGAGGGGAACCTCCAAGGAAGACAGATTAACTAATCAGTAGTTATATCAACATGAATGGGAGAAGGAGGCTTCTCACTTTGAGCAGTCTTTCCTTTGTAAATGGAGAGCAAGTTCTTCCCTGTCAGGCTCCAAAGAAACAGATGTAAATCTTTGAGCCTTCCAGATGCTGAGCCAATTCCTCAGCAGCCTACTTCTCCAGCAGCCTCCTTGATGGGATGTTGTGGCACACTGAACCAAGCTAGAGGAGAACCAGAAAAGGACTCTGCAAGAAAACCAGCCCTGAGTATTCCTGCATATATACGGTACTTGGGCATGTGCCATAGAGCAGCACACAGGCGGGACAGAGGCAAATACAGGCAGATGCAGTGCACTGGCTGTGGTAGCCCACACTGAAGCTGGTGGGGAAGCTTACCGCAGCCAAACCCTTACCAAAGCTCTACGGAAATACAGAAGCCATCCACACTGGACTGCCTGAGCTATCAAAGCATCTCTTCCAGCCATCCCTGGAGAAGCCTACAGACAGCATCTACATCCCCCTTCTACTTAAAAAAGTCCCACACCAAACCCCACATTATTTACTGTCAACAAAACTTAGTTTTTCTTCTTCATTTCCTTCTTTATTTTTGTTAAACCTTACAGAATGAGGAAAAAAAGGAGGGAGTATGAGAAGGAGTCAGAACTGAAAAAAAGCTGGTTTTGTTCTAAACATATAATAAAAGTAGAGAGACTACTTCCTGGAAAAACATTTCTCTCTATTAAAACTACCTAACAAGGACAACAGCTTATATGCTGCAGTGAGCAGGGCTTTTTGTAAAGGTGTTTCTGGTGTCTCACTTGTTACATGCTATATCTGTCACACAGTATTCCAACACGCAGAGAACATATAACACCTTTCCCCAACAGCAGTGTTTCAGTAGAAGACCTGGCATCTGTATGGGAAGCCAGTGCTTCCCACATAGAGACATTAGTAGACTGTATTTCCCAACTTTTGTACTCGCTTTAGAATTTGGAGAATTTCAGGTGATAAGGAAACATACATGTTCCTATCTTGCTCCTTCGGCACACTTCTTTCATTTGCAAGGTAAGAAATGGCCAAGCTCTTCAAACTAAATGTGTCTGGATCTCCTTATAGACACCTTTTAAGAACTTTAGTCATATTTCTGAAATCTGGTCCTCCCTCAGATTTGACTGATAAATACCAGTGCCTTAGAGTAATCCATTTATCTACTGTACCACCCTGCCTCTGTTTAGCTTTAGCAGTCATCACTTTCCACATGTGACATCAATCTACATGATATCAATGTAAACTGTTTGTATAACAAAGTGTTGTACATTTTATTGTCCTGCCGGCAAAGAAAAGGATAAAACAGCACTTTGCCTGTTGCCTTAACAAAGGTAGTATAATTGACATCATATACTTTGCAATACAGAAATGGAACCATACATTGGCCATTTTTTTTCTTCTAATATAGCAGGACTTGCAAGTTTTACTGCATCATTATTTTCATGAGAAATACTTTTAAAGACTATGGGTTTTTTTTTTTGGTTTTATAGGCATTTTAAAAATCCACTTCTTAAACCAAACTAAATTTTAAATACACATTATTACTTTCTATGGCTAAGATTTCTGTGGCTCTGGTTTGATAATGAGATAATCGCCTTGCAAAGGTCAAGAGAATGGCATAGTTAGCTTTCAGAGACTGAACAAAGCACTTGCTATGGTTCACTAAGCGTAGTTTCTGCATCACTCCACATGCCTTTGATTCATCTATTACTAATATTCCATGATACGCTTACATTATGGATCCAACTATTTCAACAAACCTGTAATCAAGGAATGACCCTGAATAAAATACTCCACATAAAGCAGATGGTACACTCATCAAATGCCTTCAAGCCTAAAATAACCTTTTCCATATAAAAAGGATAGTCAATTAAAACTGAACTTTATATTCTGAGCTGCAGCTCAGAGTAAATAAAAGTCAACATGATACTTTTGTGTTACTGGACCAAACTTCCAGAGCATTTCATTCATTTTTTCATCACCCCCACCCTCAGAGCAACCAACAGTTTTATTCATAGCTCATTTAAAGCCTGTAAATGTTTTGTGTGAGAGTGAGCAGACACGACAGTTTAGGCCTGATCCTGCAAAAGCTTGACATGACAAAAATATAATTATTCACAGCAGTAATGTGCTCCAGTGACGACACCATGTGAGTAAGGATCTCTCCTGCCTGTTGAGAGCTGACTGGTGCAGCAGTAGAGGAGCAGTCCTGCGCTACCCACAAAATGCACCAATGCCATCAGCTGGGTCAGTGTTTCTCTGTCAACACAAGGAGGCCTGGACTGGGCATCAAGTTGAAAGCCAGCATGCTAGAGTTTGAAGAAAGGGGGAGATTATTCTCTCATCACAGACATCACTGAACCCCTTACCTCTCACTCCCACTATTACATCTTGAATGCATAATGAGAAATTCTCTAAGAGATCACAACAGCTCCCTTGCAGAGATGCACCCATCGCTTTGCAAACAGACCTTGCTGGCATTAGCTGCAGTGCTCATCCATCAGGTGATATGGGTAATAATCTTAATTCCTACAGCATAGGTTCACAGCTAAAGAAATTACACTGGACCCATTGCTAGAATAACCCTGGGTGTGCACATAACGTGCATTCTGCCACACATTTAGCAGCGCATCCGCTGCCCTTGGGTTGATCTGACACACACACAAAAAAAAGCTGTGAAATCACCTGACAGAGATGAGGAGTCAAACCTTGCAGCACTCTCTGCCAGCTGTAAGGAGCTGCAGAGTATTTTCTAAAACCTTTGAATTAAGAAGTCACCTCCCAGAAGTGTATCTGCACTTGTAAAATCAAGCTCCTTGCACTGGCAAAGCTGCTGCTGAAAAAGCTCACATTCCAGGAAGGCCAGAAACACACCAGCTATAGCTGACATTTGTTTCGGGCCCTGGGAGCATACATGCAGTTGATGAGTGCTCTGCAACAGCAATGGGATGTGCAGGGACTCTCTCGTATTTTGCATTTGCTAGCATATTGCACCAAAAATGACTTCAAAAAAACCCCAACACGCTTTGTAAAGCTTCTGGAAAGACAAGCTACAGGTGAAAAGATAAGGTAGATAAATTTCAAATCCAGACAAGGGACCCTTTCACTCATACCGAGTAACTGTGCTACACGCTCTACCCATGTAACAGTATCTTTAATTGTGATAAACTCAAGTTGCAATATGAAGATCACCAGTGACTAGAATCCTTCAGTCTCACAGAGGAAAGAGCACATTTCGTACATAACATTTCAAACATAAATAGTATTGTTTCGTTTCACAGGAATCACATCTTCCCTTTGGAAATCAATGGAAACTTAAAAAGAAGAAAATGTCTTTACTGTTGAGAAAAATAGCTGCAACGTAACTTACCGAACTCATCACATATACTTTCATTTTCTATTAGAGTAGGGTGATCAAATGTATCCCGACAGTAGAAGATTTGGGGATTCTTGCTGGTTATTGCAATGCCCCCCAGGGCTAAAACAAACTGGTCTGTTAGTATTGATGAAGGCTTGTCCTGAATGCGCTTCAACATGGAACGGTACCGACAGTACTGGGGGTAGCTCAGAATTAGCAGGTTTGAATCTTCATCATCCTCACCTGGAAGAAGAATATTAAAAAAACACCCTCTTAGTATGTCAGAAAAACACAAAACATGAGCTGTAACTCAAACATGTCAGAAAACCCATGGCCCACTGGTTCAATTTTTTCTCAAGACCTATCTTCTATAGCACAGTAGTTTTCAAAAGAAAGGTTAAAAATAGAAATTAAAAAAAAATATTATTGAAACAGCTTCTTTTCTGGCTTTCTGTTCAATTCTCCCATGCTTATCCACAAGGACTCTACCTGTATGAGTAAGAAAACACCACTCTGCAGAAGCTGGCCAACGGCCTGAATCAGTGCGCTCTACTTTGCCAACTTGGCTGCTTTGATAGAAATATTATCTGTCATTTTCACTCAGCTCCCTATACAGCCTTACTGAACTCATGTTTACACCAGCTAGCATCTTTTAAAAATAATAATATACAAGCCCAAGAGCATACAACTACTAATTCTCCTTTGAAGTGTCTGATACTGGCAACTACTAAAGGGTCCTGGGCCAGCGAGGTGGGCTGATCTGACCTGGTCATTGATGCTAAGCTAACCCAACAGGTGGAAATAACTTTCCTCACATTAACTGCAAATGCAGCAGGACTCAATAAAACACCTGCAGAGCACAATGAGCAAATTAATTTTCAAACAGCTCATATTGTCGAAATGTGGGATCAAGAGCAATAAGAGCAATCTAGAGCTCGGACTTTTCCATTCCCCCAGGTTTTAGTTAATATTAGAAACAAATGTGGCAGATTTTGAAATATCACAATCAAGTTTCATCATATGATAACCAGCAGGAAACCTAACAGCAAAAAAACCCAAACAGAGATGTAAACATGAGAAATTATTCATTTGCAGGTATGCAGCTGATAGTTAACAGCACTTCTTTTTATGCTCATTTATCTCCTCAGGTGGGGTAACTGAACATGACTTTCCATGCATACCAATGAAGGCAAAGCAAGAGCATTCACTTTATGTTTTCTGCTGTACTATGATTACTGAATAACTCAGCTATTTCTTCTGCCAGAGACAAAAACTCTACCATTTAATCCCATTACCAATACTGAAACCATCTTTCTTACCCTTAAAGTAAAAATCACTTCAGACATTGAAAGAAATTGTCATATCAGTTCACCTCAACTAAACACAGTGTCACAACTCATCTTGATTTGGTGAGGCAATGGAAATATTGACACATAAAAGGCTAAACTTTAAGAAGTCTTTGGAAGCAGATGTATCACCTAGAATGTCATCACTGCAGATGAATGCAATGCTGCAAAAAAAATCAACATGGCAGATGGACTTGGGAAGTACTGTTTTTACAAGCACAGCTCCTGAAAGCCATCACTTTTAAAAACTCAGAACTTTCATCACTACCCTGATGTAGGTGGGGAGATCAAAAAAATTGTGTAAAAAAGTAACTTTAGTACATTTTAGGAAACTGACATTACTTTTCTAAGAGAATAAAATGTATGTCCTATAACCACTTTGGTCAATAAGGATGCTTTGGTCAATAAAGTCATGCTTTTCTTTGTTTTCAACAAGTAAGTATCCCATAAGCCTACAACAGCACGACTGAGCCAATTGCTCTTGGGAATAATACGCTCTTTTCTTTATTAAGAAACTCTAAAATCAGATCAGGAAAATTGTTCTAGGAATTAAGAAGCACATGATCCATCCTTTAGCTCTTTCGAGAGTTTCATATATGCCTGCCTGACAATTACTACTACTTTATACCTTTGCGTAGATAGTAGAGAGCTGAATCTGTTGATCTGACAGCACTTTTCTTATGCCAGGTTGTGGTCAGCTTTCTAAACAGGGTGTATATAAATGTATGTTCCATGTGCCTTTGTAGTAAACCATTAGTTTCTAGACAAATGTGCTGTAAATCCCTGTGCAGAATTACACAAACTTTCTACCTCTGACAACTGATCACTTGACTCAAATCCCTGGCATAAATTAAAATCAAGTCATTTTTTACAAGGATCACTTTTATACATGCTTGTGCAACTCCAATGAGTACTTCATGATGCATTTGTTTCCTTTCCTTATTCATTCCAGGTTCAATAGATAAATCTAAGAATGAACAAAGGCTGAATAAACTGAAGATTTGTTTAGTGAAAGACAAACAGAGTGTTCCTGGAACAAAGACTTTTTTTTTCTCAACCATGCCCACGTGAGAAAAGGGAAATCAAAGTAGACCAATCCCTAACAAAATGCAAGCGCAAAGAACTATTTTTTTCTTCTAGCAAAATCTAATGTGCTGTTTAACGGTGGAGTGTATATTGCTGAATATTTTTCATAAATACGATCTTAGAGTTAACTCTTAGGAGAAGTAGTGATCAAAATGTGGCTCACATTCCATTAAACCCAAGGAAAATGAAGTAATTTCTAAAAACATTTAACTGAGATCTTAGAAAACCAAGATGCTTTATTTCTGAATCTCATTTTAGCTTCAACTGAGAGAACATGGTACCTACAGTACACTGCTTGTAAGGCTCCACTGAAACTACTCTAATCCCATGCTTTTATCATAATTGTGTGTTTTAATAACCCACTCCAATGACAATTTTTCATTTATTTATGTATTTCAGGGCTGAAAACAGAGAAACTGTAATTAGGAGTCAAGGTTCCACCTCTGCCTTCTGAGCACTGCCTATATATGCATAGATGTAATCCAACAGTTCCTTTTGTGAGGGGTAAAGAGAGCTGGGATTTGGCACAGTCTGGCATTTATGTTGGATTACATGTTCTTCAAGTTGTCTTTGTAAGTAAGAGATGCATGAAATGCCAAACACAATGAATCTATGCAAGAACTGACTTTCAAATCAGCACAGCCATTTTTAATATGTAATGCAAGACAATTAAAAGCCCCCAAAGAAAAAAAATAAAGCCTGCTAAAAGCAGGAATTCTTAACAAATCCATCCAGAGCCAGAACTATTTACAGAGAGAGCAGAGAAATAAAAACCTGTAACTCGCCTTTTGTTTGCTTGTTTCGGAAACATCAGCCTATAATGTTATTGCTAACCACCATAATCTACTCTCAACATCAGTAAGCATTTTTTTCTTTAAAGACCTTCACACCAGGATTTTATAGAGCTTGATGGAAAAACTATGCATGTTCCTTCCTGTACCTAATTACCTCAACTGCAAAAGCTGCCAAGTATTTTGCCCTTTAGTTCTTTTAATCGTATTAGTGCAAATGCATCTGGATGCCAACAGAAACAAACATTTAAAGATTTTTGTTTAAAAGATTCCAAATATGTACGAGGCTGGTGCTAGGAAAGCACACTCCACTTCTTCCCAGAAAGCACAGTTATTTCTGTGGAAGAAATATGAATTTGTGCCTCTTGTAAGACTAAATGTCTAGTTTCAACCCAATTTAAGTAAAATAATGTCAATATGAACTGCTCTCACAATGATTTATGCTACCTTCTGTTACTTTATTACATTAGACATTCCTTTCTCTAAGCTTTATACTTTTCGCCGTGCTCCTAGCAACCACATAAAGGCTGAGCACCAACTTTACGCGCCTGGCACCCTTCCAGGCTCGACTGGTATTGATAATTATATTGAAGTTTCAATTTAATTGCTACTCTGTTGTGACACAGAATATTTTTTGTAATTAGGCACTTCCCATTTTCTGTCCATTCATTTTCTGTATTACTGAAAATGACTTTTTTTTCACCAGAAAAACATAAGCAGAACAATGATACAGATAAGGGTATGTACATCTGTTACTATCATTACCAACACACTAATGTGAAGGGAAGAAAAAAAAAAAGATTTAAGAGAAAAAAAAATTGTGAATATAATTTCTCGGAAGGTAATTTTCTTTTCAGTTTAAGTGCTCTTATTCTTCTTACAGTTACTCAATGATTTCCTGTTCTAATTACAAGACATTATACAGAAAGTCATTTTTAAAAAGGAAATGTACTAGAGCAGGAGGCTAAATAGCGTCAGTCGCTTGGTATGGTTTGAAATTCTGAACTTTTGCATCTCTTTTATCAAATCCCTGCTCAAGCTTTGTGCAATATATTCTATCACAAATCTACCATCTCTTCTGAGGCAGTTAACACAAATATATACATCAAAGAGGAAAACAGACTTGCAGTTAAACTGCAGGCAAAAGGAGAAAAAAAAAAGATCTTTTTCCTCCTCACTGTAGCTGGTAAATTGGAGGCAAGCCAAGCCTAGGAATGGAAAATATTAAAACGTTAAAAAAAAAAAAGAAAGAAGAAAGCTTGATTAAAAAGCGAGAGAAGAGATATTCGGTTCTAAATCTAAATGAATAAGCCACAAACTATTTCATAAAAACATACTGTGACGTAAATTACACATCAGTATTGCACTGTTGTGGTTATTTTGAGAAATGGCTTGTACTGTAAGTCAGCTGGTAAAACCCCACCCTTAATGATTTTGTAATTCTCCATACAGCAATCAACTGGAGCAGTCATGAAATTGCCAAGAAGGAAAACAGACAAAGCTGTAGAGAGTTTGTAATAAAAAGATAATGTACTTTTAACATAACAGAAGTAGAAGATTGGTTTTATTAACTAAAAAAACTACTTAAAAGGTCCCAGGCCTGCCATTTGTTTTGATAAATGTTGACACAGATCTTCATAAGATAAGCAATGGAAGTATCAGGGGAACCAGATAAAATGGGACAATGCTTTGGTGTGTGGGTAGCAAATTGAGCAAGGGAGTTGTTTGGAATACAGAGCAAAAATGAGAGAAGTTGCAGGGCTCTGCCCATCAGGCTCCTCTCCTGCACGATGCCCTTGCTACTTTGCCTTCTTTCATTTTCTGCAGTTACTAAGGGGGTCTCCCAGGGGATGCACATATCATAATTAGTTTAGCATTGCTTGTATGTATGGCTTTGACCATACCATCAATATGCAGCAGACACAGAGGTAATAGAGGATGTCCTGAGGGACTGGGAACGGCAAGGCTTAACTATGCTGAATGAACATGGCTGTAACTCTGAAGATGGGATGTCTCTTGACTATTGCAGGCCAGTGTTCAAGTGTTACTGCCCTCCCAAGACTTTCAGCAACCCACAGGAGCACACATGATGGGACTCATTACATCTAATAATGCAGTTTTAGCCTATGACAGCTGTGCAGATTGCTCTGTAATCAGAGAGATCGCCTTCCGACAATGCTGTTTTGTAAGACATGGATCGACTCACTCTTTGGAACTACTACTCCCTCATCAACGACAACTAGCTTAGTCTGGAGTCTTCACTTGTAGATCAAATTAAGTGAGTGAAATTTATTCTACCTAAGCGACAAAGCACTCTCCTTTATGTCAAAGTGATGGTCCAAATGCATGGTAAAACATCCCCTCCCAGCTGATACATTGCCATCAAGATAAATAAAGGTCAATCTCATCTGTGGCAATGGACTTTGGCTCTTCCAGCTCTTAAAATAGGATCCAGTTCTTCCCTTGTGCTACTCCCTTGGCAAAGTCTTTCTGCAGTATGGGATGAGAACACAGGTGTAGACAAGACAAAGACATGCATAGCTGACCCCTCAAAACCAATGACTGCAGGTCATTCAGGCTCTGCACATCTCAAATGGATTGTTGTTCTAACAACAACCCAAAGGAAGATATCACAGCTTTCCAGCAGACAGAAATGAACTTACTACACAATTATTAAAACCCCTGAACTTCTCAAAAAGTATAAAAGCAACAAAAACAGCAGAACAACGAAAGTAACCAGAAAGACAAAGAAACTGGGTCTTCATGACCTAAAAACCTGTAAGGTGAATCGTTCAATAAGAACACATTTCCATATCACAGTACAGTCATAATCTGCCAAATACCCCCAAATCATCACCCAGGTAACTACGACTGGCCAAGAAGCAATGACAACCATTATCTGCATCTCTGGGTACTCCTGTGAGAGAAAGGATGGTTCTTCCAATGAAATAACCATCATAAAACCATAGAACATAGAACCATAGAATAGTTATGGCTGGAAAGGACCTTAAGATCTTCTAGTTCCAGCACCCCTGCCATTGGCAGGGACACCTCACACTAAACCATGTCACCCAAGGCTCTGTCCGACCCGGCCTTGAACACCAGCAGGGATGCAGCATTCACAACTTCTTTGGGCAACCCATTCCAGTGCCTCACCACCCTCACAGCAAAGAATTTCTTCCTTCTATCTAACCTAAACTTCCCCTGTTTAAGTTTGAATCCATTACCCCTCGTCCTACCACTACAGTCCCTAATGAAGAGTCCCTCCCCAGCATCCCTATAGGCCCCCTTCAGATACTGGAAGGCTGCTATGAGGTCTCCACGCAGACTTCTCTTCTCCAGGCTGAACATCCCCAACTTTCTCAGCCTGTCTTCATATAGAGAATAATAATAATTGACGGGAGAATAATGCCTGGCTTCTTGCTTGATCACTTCTCACATTGAAGCCTCTGTGCAGACACAAGGCTAAGAACCCTGGCAAGAATCCATGTCCCCTTGCACCAGGCTGCTGTGATCTAGGAGCAACAGCTGAGGAGTTTAGATAGCTGCATCATTGTCACAAAACTACTTCTGTATGCTCTAGCACACTAATCTACTTTCTCTTCAGTGATTAGGGAAGACTTATCAAACACAGCTCTTCCAATCCACCCTGCCTTTTCATTCCCACAGCCTTTGCTCACTCTGGTAACACCACTTGGTGTGCCTTAGCTAGCCAATTAATCACAAGACCTAAAAATATTAATCTAAGAACCATATTTCTCTTTCAGATAAACACAAATACAGTGATGATATAGCCCCATGAGATGGGACAGTAAATCTGTGGTTTTGGGTTTAAATAAATTTGGGTAAATTATTGACACAACAGGAATACCGCCTTGTTGAAAGGATGCACGCTACTCATCCTTGTGTTGAGAACCCCACTCTATTTGAATGCTAATGCAATCAAGAACAAAGGCAACATGTTGCAGGATAGGGAACACAGTGATTACATTTATGTGTACCTGATAATGATGATGCTGTTAACAAGTTGCCTGTAATTCTTAGGTGGACATTTGCCTGCCTGATTTTGCTTTTAAATTGATCAAAAGGCAAAAGCCATTTCTGCCAACATACAGAATAAATGCACAGCCTTTCTGCATGTATCAGATATTTCTTTCCTTTTAAGGAGGAGACAGAGCTAATTCTCAGAATTTCGTGCCACTTCCCCAGCCCTCTGTTTTCTGTCACAGTGCCAGCAGAGCATCAGCCATTCAAAGAATTCCTAAGATTAGTTTAACATTTGAAAGAAAGAGAATACTTACAAATCTACTGGAGATTGAAACTACAGTTCAAACCAACGGCAATACAGTCATTAAAAAAAGACAAAAGACAGCACATGGTTGAACATTTTACAGTCGGTGATTTGGATCTCAGTTCTTCTACTACTTGATGGAGACAAAACCGAGTATGTTGATTGATAACTGATAGTACGCTCATATCATCAAATCTTCCATAATATTTACTTCATTAAATCACTTAGAATTCAAATAATAAATCCAATTTTTGAAGAAATTCAAAGAAATTTAATGCTGAAAAAGTTTCCAACCAGGCATTCAACATCCTTTTTCAGACCCTAATCCAATATTCAGCTCCTCCTAACTGCAGCTCCTACCCTGCACTTCCAGGATCCTCCTGTACCTTAGGAAGCAGGCTTATGAGGTGTTTCTAGAATCAAAAGAAGACTGACTGACAATTGTCATTTCCAACTGTCATATATCCCTTCCACAGGCCTCAAACTGCTTTACGGAGATGAGTAAAAATTATTATCCCCCTTACACAGAGAGAGAAACTGAGACAGAAAGAGCTTAAAGGATTTATTCTGCAGCATCAAGCAACTTAGAAAGCAAGCGATAGAGCAAACAAGCCAGGCAAAAATCCTTTTTGGGGGATTTCTGGGTGAGAGAGAGTTTCCTAAATTTCCTCAAAAGGGAATTGTCTGTCTCTGGCCACCCCTGCCAGCCTATCTGCCTCCAGAAGAGACAGGGGACGAACCAGGCAGGGGCTGGTCTCCTAACACAGCTATTTTCACTGTTTCGTACAATCCCAGTCACTCCTTCATTTTATTTTGCTGTTGCCCAGCTGGGATTATATTCCCCCTTCATGGAGTGTTTGCAAAGCAGTAGTTTGCCCTCCCACAGAATGGTAGGTGACGGCTGCAACGATAGCTGGAGGAGCACGAGAAAAGTGACCCCATGCTGGGGATGCAGCCAAGTTCAGAGCTAGGCTGTGAAATCGTCTCTCTACCTCCCAAAATTTCCTTCTGTCCTTACTGCTCAGGTTGTGACCTCAGGCGTGTGCCAGCCCATGTCCAAACAGCCATGGGTGGCTACAGAAAACCGCTCTGACATAAAAGGTTTTTAAACTGCCCTATTAGCTTTCTAAAGCAGATGGAGATGGGGAGAAGGGAGGGGGGATTGATTGTAGAAGGGAGCACATGCTGCCTGTCCTCTTGAATGTTCTGGGTCATGTGGACCATTCAGGTTGAATGTGCATCAGCTTTAAAACAAGTATTTATTCTGGTTGTCGTGGTTACTGATAAGCAGCTTCAATTCTGCTGATAACAAAAAGAAGAAAGAATTAAAAAGGGGAGGGGGACTGAAAACATAATTTGGTAATATGACGAACCCAAGAAGAGAAATTAAATCACATTAAACAAGCCAATTGTACTGTAAATGGCTCTGCCTCTGTATTTGCTTTTAAATCATCTATGGCTCTGACATGGCAGCTGCTTTAGTTTTAACAAACGAACAGTAAAAATCCCTTTTAATAACGAAAGGAAATAATGATATACTTTGCTTTAGCTGAATTCAAACATAATTTAATTTTTCCTGAGGTGAGATTTGCACAGGGAACAATCAGATAATAAGTGTTATCATTCTCATAGACAAAACTGAACCAGCACTTTGCAATTCAAAGTGCTATTTAACGCACCGTTTTCAGCAATCTCTGAACACCATCCAACATATCGCTGAACTACACTTCAGTACTTACACCTAAAGCCTGATCCTTCAAATACTTGAGTACAGGAGTTATGCTACAAACACAAGTACTTCCACTGCTGCTGTTACTGAAGTTACACATTCCCTAAAGCGCCTTCATAGGGAGGGTCACATCCAGTAACTTCTCCTACAACACCTTCTCATCACCTTTATTATTATTACTATGATTATGTGTCTTGGTCTCCCTCCTTCTGATGTGTAGCACTGCACAGAGAAAATACTGGACAATGAAAAACTGGTGTTGCAGAGAAGTGTGCAACTGGAGCCACTGGCAAGAGAGGAACACATACATTTTTACAGCAATGAAAACTGATCGCTGGAATGAGCACAAGGATATAACAGGTTTCCCTATCCAGTGCTCAAGACTGAATCTTCTTTAGCTGAAAATATTCTCCAGCCTGATGAGTTTTAAATCTGTGGTCTGTTATTTGCCCTCTCTGCTAGAGATTCATGACAAATCCATGTTTGATTGAGAAAATTTTAAGGCATGAAAAAACCTGGGCTTAACATCAGAGTAACCAGGTCTCCTGTCGTCTCCTCTCTTTTTCACCTCCACACACCATTCAAGCACAAATGAGAGAAAAGCATATGCAGCCTTATTTATAAGGGACTGTTAACACCACCTCTTTCACACAACAAAATCAACTGCCTTCATTTTCCATTACCCACAAAAGTATGAGTCAAAGTCTTATCTTGGTGTTTCACATGGGGCCCTTTCACTATCATTCTGAAAATTCGGAGGAACTGCGCCCTCCTCGAAATAGCAACGGCAGAAGCTGCTGGCCCCAAAGCTGTGACATGAGGGGTGGAGGGTGGGAATGGTCCAGTGATTTAAACAGTTGAGCTCCATTTTTGACGTTTACGCCCTCTTTGAAACTTTTAATGAAGTAACAACCCCGTTAGTTCTTGCAGGATATTTAGTACACGTAAAAACTCCATTATCTACTATTTACAATTTACTACACACACGCAGTATCTGGCTCCATACAAAAATAACAAGCTCACTGTAACCCTCCGCTCCCTAACCATACTGCTGATTTCTCTGACACATGGAGAAGTGAGAATAATTACATTTTACTGAGTGCGTCTCATTACACTGATTTAAGTAAGATTTCCAAAGCTGCAAAAATATGCTTTTCAATTTCATTTGTTTCTAGCAATTCCCTCTGAAGACAGTTAGTAAAACCTTCAGAAATCATCATCAATATGGACAAAAATTTTACCCTTCTCATGTGGACATTTGACAGAGGGATAATAGGGTCTAGAAACACCACAGTCAGACATTGCTTTTCTATTTAATGTTTCCTTCTGTGCCAAACATAATATAACAGACAAGTGTTAGAGAGACATGCGGGGGGGAGCCTGAATAGAAAGCTTTAAAAGAGGTCCTTAATAGAGAAGCTGTATGCTTAGTCTTCAACAACATTCAATGGCAATTTATTTGCAGCCATTTTCTCATGTAACCTTTCACACGAGAGCAGATAAGATAGAGCACAAGACAATTTGTCAACTGCCAGATATGAACAAAAGAAACCATTTTTAATAAGTTTCAGTGGCCTCTTGTATTTGTTTTGCAACATGTTAATAACTTTTCTGGAAGCCAATCAAAGACAAGAAGAGAAAAAGAAGTCAAGCTGGGAAACAAAAACCACAGTTAAAGAATTTTACAGATAAACTTGTGCTATCATTTGCAGTGTAATAACGCTTAAATCCAGCACAGAATTAGAATTAGCATGATGCCATTTCTTTAAAAAGAAAAAAAAGGCAATTAAAAAATGCTAGCACTATGTACTTTTTTCCAAGACTTTGCTATCTTTTATCTCATCCCAATGTAGTACATACCTGTTCCCCAATACAACCTTACTCTGGTTCCCTTCCTTCCTGGTGACAACATGAAACTCAGCATGAGGACTACCATGAGGGAAGACCAGCTGGGAGTTGCCCAACTCCAAGCCACTGACCCAACTCCCCCACATCATACTCCCCCAGCTACCTGGGGATTCTTACCTCCTAACTGAACCTCTCATGTTGCACCCCAAATTATTGCTCTGAAAAACAAACCATGTGTAGCTTCAATAGCTGCTAAAGGTATATGAGTAAATCTATGGTTGCTCACTTGATCCAATTCTGCATCACAACAAAGCAGACTCAAGCTGAAGAGGAGTAATAAAAGAACGTGAAAAGGAAAAGGGAGCCAATGAACTTCCCCATCTAGGACACGAGGACGAAGAACTGAGTGATATGTAGGACAGAATGAACAAACCAATTGTGCTGAAGTTCAGCAATGTCATGGCCTTCCTGTGTAACGAAGGTTGTATCATTAGGTCTTTCCGTGGCACAGCCTCATTTCTGTGGAAAAGGAATTAGTTGCAGGCATGTGAGAACTTGTGGCCAGTCTCTCCTGATCCCTTCCCCCTCCTGGAGGCACAAGAGGAGGTGCAGAGAGCCTCCTTCAAATGGTATCTACCAATACCTGTGCAAAAAAAGGTTTCTGCTGGGCTAAGGGCTAATCATTGGACAAAATGCACACACGAGCCCTCAGTCTGTTTGTAAGGGAAGAGTCTTTTGGTACTGAAGAAAAGTCAGAGTGCCTGAAGAAAAGTCAAAGCAATATACGCTGAAAAATCTGATGAAGTGTTAAGCAATTTCATTAACATTATTAAAACACAGAAAATTCCCTTGGAAAATTTCACACAGGCTTTCCCGTCTCGTTGCACATTACTCATGGCCTGAGAGACGCGTGAGGAGCAAATGGAGAGAAATAAAGCTTCTCTGCAGTCAATTTGGACTGAGTCCTAGTCTCACTGGTAGAAAGACAGGCTTGTGGGCTTCAGTGAGAACAGGGCTGGGTCCTTTGAACTAGATTATTATGGCATCCGTATGAGGTACAAAAGTATATGGTGAGAGAAGATGCACCAGAGAACAAAAGAAGCGGTCGGTCAGATGACAACCCTCCTTACAATGGCAAAAATACTCCCAGACTTCAGCTGACACACACCTGGCAGAGCTTAGTATCCTATCCCCAAAATTACATTTTACCTTCTAAGCACTTTGCAGAGGACTCTGTTACCCAGTGAAGGGTAAGAATACAAGCATTTGCTCTTCAAGAAAGAGGAATAGCCTTTTGAGTATGAAAGGGCTCCCTGTGATGGGAACCTATCAGCCCAGACCCTCATTCCTCCTGGGAACTCATACATGATTTCTCTTCCTCTTCTGCAGGACCAGGAAACCATTCCTGGAGAAGATGAGAAGCCGTGCTACCTGAATTATCTGAAAAGGCCTCAGGTGGAGGCAGGGTGAGAAAGGATTTCAGGACAAGTTATGCCTATGAGCTGAAAAGAATAAGCAAGTATCCTCCCACTCCTTTCTCTAGGCAAACTCTCTTTCCAACTTTCCAACAAGAGTCAATCTCCAGCGAATCTGCCCAGGAAGGGCCCAGCAGAGTGCTGCCAATCTACCAGAAAACACCAGGCAGCTTGCGCTTGGCTTAGGATGGGGCACCCAGCACAGATGAAGGCTCCCAAGTAGAAGACAATCCTGATGTACTATCTACTAGTATGGAACCTGCTCTAATAACAGATAGCGCTATTTCAAAGCACTTAATGGACGCTAATTAGTCCTCAGGGCATTCCTATGAAGCACGTAGATAGATAAGTATTATTTCCCTTGTTTTACATATGAAATAACCTCATCAAAGATGTTCTGACTTGCTTAAGGCCACCGAATGAGTCACAGCTCAGCTCTCAGCAGGCCCTGGCTCCCAGACCTGTGCTCAGACCTCTCAGCCATACCTCCTTCACAAGTGTAAAATCTTCATTTCAAATGTATAGGGAGAGAGGAAAGAAGAAAGAAGATCAAGGAGGGGTGATAACAATGGGAAAAAATACTCTCTGGGAAAGAAGCTTCCAGAACAGCAACAAAACAGAGCCTTGTATCTACTGAATGCCAGATACCAAACAAGGATATGAAAAGCACACTCTGATACAAAATTGTAAGTTTCTGTTATATATCCTCTTCAAGCAGTCTCAGCTATTTATTGTGATTTGAAACCACCACCAATGTCAGTTAAATAGTTTTAGATTCTTAATTTCTACAATGGTGAACATGCAAAGGCAGCAGGCAGCAGTCTTTGGATACACAGAATAAATACTCTTCATATGTACACGTAAGGTATGTGCCCACACCCACAACGTCACACTGAGGCGTTGTTTCATGCTAGGAACCTTTGTGACTTTAGATACCACAGTGTCGTGGTAGGCAGGAATACAAAAATTGGTGGATTTTGTGTCTCTTTGGGAAGAGCAGCAAATGGTTTCACCCACCATCTGCAAACAGCCAGAGCTCGCAAGACACCAGGTATTAAATGGCACACACTTCCCTGAACCATCTGCATGCTGTAGCTCCCACTACTTACTCCTCTTGACCAGTACAGAGCAAGCTGGGCAGATTATACCCTAAACCATTAGGACTCCAAATCTAATACATACGTTTTTCACATGCCTGAACGTGTCTCAGCGACACCTTCCCTTTCAGTCCACAGCCCCCCATCCCACTGACTCCTTATGCTCCCCATAACCACATTGTGTTCCCATGCCTCCAAGCTCCTCATCTCCAGCCATGGTGGCTGGGGATCATCAGCACCAGGCAGCTACAACCCAGTGCTTGGGCATGCCTGCTTCACAGAAACCCACACTGACAATCGCTGGTCACAGGCTGCAGAGCCTGGGATTACCTTTCTCCCATTTCTGCCAGGAGAATGCTATGCTGGCATATGCCCACTGCTCATATGGGCAGGAAAGTGATGTTGCTCCTTCGTGATCAATTTTGAAACTTTCAAAGGTTAGCAGAAATCCTCTACAGTGCATTCAGTGTACTG
>JANHGB010050703.1:1340-16521 GCA_026283785.1 Coracopsis vasa | reverse complement strand
TGGACCGCTCCTATTCCAGAGAGGTGCTGAGAACACCAGCATACATGGGATCCACAGGGAGACAAGAGTACTGACCATACAAGTTCCACATTTCTTATTCCAGACACCCTTGGCAGTGCGTTTCTGACACTCAACTAGACAATTAAGCAAAGCATGGTCCTTGAAAAAGTGAATGCAGTGTGCCAGTCCCCCAGAACATTGACTAATTGTGCTAAAAATAATCTTCATTTTTGCTTCTATGAGATTCAAGGACCAATCTCCAGCAACCACAGGCTACGCAGAAGGTTACTTACTTTTCAGGGGAAAAAAAAATTATTTGTACAATGCATTATCAATCTCAAATGGTGATGCTGAAGCACAAGTTTGATGAACTGTATGCAGCATAATACAGCTGCTTTGCATTTTGATTCCTTTATTTATAGTCCACAGCAAATTAATAACTCAAAAATGTTGTTTCAGGCAAAGTAATGGACACACAATAAAACTATTCATTTCCTCAAAGGTCACTCTAGGAGAAGCATACATTGTTTAGAAGCCTACCAACAATGCCATTGTTCCAAAGAAAAGTGAAAATATATAATGAGCAGTTAGTGCCTATATCTGCATCAGAGATCCTAGGCTAATTTAAAGTGCAATCTTAAGGCAATCAATCATACTCTAAAATTACTTCATTTTCCAAACTGTTTACACTTTTTAAGTTACAAATCTACTTTCTGCTATTTCAACTCACGACTTACAGCTACAGATTTAGCCTGGCTTGGCTTGCTGCCAAACTCTAGTCATGAGGGAGCTAATGATCTGAACAGATCAGTGTTTTATAATGGAGAAAAGCACATGTAAATTTCCAGCATGTCTGCAAGTAATCAAGGCATGCTGACTATAAATGAGGCGGCCTCACATTTATTTTAGGAGAAATATCTTAAAGCCCCACTTTTTATGCAGGCCAAAAAAAAAAAGAAAAGAAAGAAAAAGGAAAAAAAGAAAAAAGAAAAAAAAAAATCCTTTTAAAAAAGTCCTCTGAGATTATTCCAAATGATTCTAAACGAAACTGCTAGGCAAACAATATGTTAAAGAATAGTACAATAGCTAATTTCCTTTAGTGTTTCTATCTCAATCAGATCATATCCTTATCATGGCAAGCTGGAACATTAAACTCTGTAGTTCATGGAATCAAAACACAGGAGTGCTTCATATTACATTATAGAAAAATGAGCTATTCCCTACAAACAAGGTCAGATTTCTGGAATGCCAAAGGTCTACATTTAAACAGAGCTGGGAGGAGGGGAGGCTTTGCCCACTCCGCTCTCTAAAAAGCAGTGAGAAACTAGACCAGCAATTTAAATTTGTTTTAATAGTCAAAATGGTAGAAGGAGAGCAAGAAGTCTCTTGGGAGATGATACTTAAATTAAGCATGATCTTTATTGTTTCATTACAGTGGCACAGTCAAATAATGACTCTGTGTAACTGTAAAAATAACGCCAAATCCTCATTTTCTAGCAGAAATAATTATTCTATTCTATCATTTTCTGCTTACCATCAACCTACACTCCCCTCCCCATGTAGGCAATGGGCTGTGGTAGGCTGGGGTAGGGGCCATACACAGAAAAGTTTTAGATTTTATCCTGGTTTTAAAGTCCATACAAAAGAGGTATATTCTGACCCAAAAATGGCTGTAAGAATGGAGCTATAAATATTCTTGTGTCGTACTTCATGAAATTCAATCCATCATGATGGATATTTCTGTTATAACATTATTACATGCCTACACTCAATTGTATAATTGGATAGGGCCAGAAACAATAAGCTGGCATTGCTTTGTTTCAGCATACTGCAGCTTTAAAATACCTGTAATCATAAATCAACATAATTATTTGAACTTCTGTCACGAAGCAGAACAGAAAAAGAAAAATTAAAATAAACTAGCTGGTAAAGAATCTCATTTCACTTTCTAGAGACTGGAAGTCTTTCCCAGCTTTGAGTCTCACCACCACTACTACAACTGCATAAGCCGTTCTCCTTCCTAGGTTGCCTTGAAAGACTTTGCCTTCTTACAGCTTTCCAACACAACTGGCAGGGCTGCACTGAGGAATTCCACAACTCTGCAGTATGACGGTTGTGTCTGCATTACAGCCATTGAGTCTAGGGTAATGGGGAGCCACGGCTGGAAGAAACAAAGCTATCCCAGCTCCCTGCAGCCATCCAAATGCTTGGTGGGCCACAGGTTCAGAGGCTGAGTATTGCCATTGCTGCTGGGCCAGCTGGTCATTCTAGAAACCCTGGAGGGAGATTGCTAAAGTCCCTCCTTGCTGTGGAAGCAGAGTCAACTGAGCATTCTTTGTCCTAGCACGTGAATTATTTTGCTGCTTATCTGCACAAAATAATGTACTAACTCCTCCCTGACCTCTTTGCACTTCTTACCTCACCACAGTCAGGATCAAAATTAACCCACCCTTTCTTGCTCTTTTTCTACCCCCAGGACAGAGAGGTGAGAGCCAGGGGAAAGCTTTGATGGACAGCCCCTGGATTTGAAGAGAGTTTACTGCCTGTTCGTTGATTTTTAATTACTACTAAGCGATCGCCATTGGGAGCTAGCCCTCTGGAGACCACTGCCCAGCTGAGGTGAGCACAAGTGCCCTCCAGTGTCAGAGATGAGCACAAGTGCCCTCCAGTGCCTCCCCCAGCGTATGAAACCCCCACCACGTGCTCTGGGACAGACTGCATTGTGTTACTTACTGTAAGAGGGGAAAGCACTGACGCTGGCTGAGGCATTTCTTCCCTCCCCTCACCTACAGTTACGCAACAGTTCTTCAAATCTCATCTCCACCTACCTTCCAGCCATGCAGAGCTTCATGCTCACTGGAGGCACTGGGCTACAGTATGACTGAAGTTAATATTAAAACATGGATTCCTCCTACAGCTTCACTGAAAAAAAGCATTGCATTCACAGGGATGGAGATCTCCGAGAACCTTCTTGTTCTGTTTTTCTTGCTGCTATTGCAGTTTTTTTTAAAATATCTTTTTTTCCCTTCTTTCTCTTTTGATCTTTGTAGGTCTCAAACAATGTATTTTATTACTTTTGATACTTACGTGAAGAATGTGGAGAATTTCATTACGATACTCTTTGGGCCAAGTGCTTTATGGGTATCAGAGCTCGGAAATATACATAGTTGTGTGTATACACGCATATCCATAGACAACTGTATGTACATACATACAGAATAAATAATATAATTACTGTAACATGGTTAAAACCCTTACTTTCTGAAATTCTCAACTTTTATTCTCACACTGTGACATCATGAAGTAGCTGAAAATAGGTAAGACCTGAATTCCCTCAGACAAACAATAATAGTAAGAAAACCCCCTTCTCTTTCAATATATGTAAAAGAAACAAAAAAGGATGAACAAACAGATTTGGGGTGAAGAATCAAGTCAACTCAAGCTCAGCAAAAATTTCTAAAAGATAAAAGCAAGTATAAATAAAAAGAGGATATATAAATAGGTGATGTGAACAATTCTCAAGAACAAAAAAGCATTTGATACCATCTAAGTTGGTGTCATGGGGTTGCTATTAACTGGTATAAACATTCATTTTCAGTCCCACTGAGTCACCTAGAAAAGCTGGCTCTCAAATAATGAGGCTGATGGAGCCTGCCATCCAATTCTACTTTTCTTTACTCCAACTTGGAACTGTTGCACAATTACGATACAGAACGTCAGGATACGATAAACAGAACTGAAAAAGGGAAAGAAAACAATTTTTTCCCCTACAAGTCAGGTTCAGTGCTTTTGCCTATTAAAGTAACCAAATACGTTTCTCTCTGAAATCAAAGCCAAAAGGCAGCATGCCAGGCACAGTTAACAGATAAATCAATGTTCCCGAAGGGCGGGCTTTTTTGTTTTGGGGGGTTTCTGCCTGACAACAATCTTGTGGTGAGCAAACAGAACACCCACCACACATCTTGTCAATCTACTCACATAAAAAGAGGAAGGAAACATGAATACTTTTGAAGATCTAGGCACTGTTTGGAAAAACTTCATGTTCTAACCTCCCTGTCAAAGATCATGGTTTTCGTAACTACAAAGTCTGCAGCTATTGTAAAGCCCACTACATATAACATGTAATTGCAGTTAATTTATCACTAAGGTCATTGTATATACCTGGGAGTTTGTAAACAAAAATGAATCACAGGTTTCATTTTTGTGTCCCTTTCAAACTGGAAGACCTAACAGTTTCCTGTTCCAACATACATAATAGTATCGCTTCTATAAAACTAGTCGGGTCTCCTTGCCAGCAGTTTCCATTTAATTAAACTGACAGCAAAACAGGGCCCTCACTAATGTGATCCAGACCAGTTTGCCTTCAATGTAAATTCTCAGGCATGAAATTACATCTGAAACAGACACAATAATCCCTCTATGTCTTAGTCATAAGTTTAATCTATACTAAAATAACATTTTCTTTGTCTATATTGAAGGCTGGTTTAGAATTCAGTGATCTCTTTCTCTTTTCTCAGTTGAAGTTCAGGGAATTTATTCAACTTTCACTCACCTTACAGTAAATTCAGAATTTTCTTCTTGACTGTAATTTATACATTCATTGTTGATTTCTAGGTCATGGGTAGCAAAATGATCTGGCATGTGAGAAACCAGATTTGGGACCTACTTCAAACTTTCACTTTCTGGAAACCAAATAGGCTGGTAGCCCTATTAAACTAGTTCATAGCTGCTTAAAGCCATCTAACTTGCCTAAGCTAACAGCCCAATCTTTCACACAGACCCTCAGGTCCACTAGCTGTAAAGAAGAAAACTGATGAGATTTATAGGTAACTTCAATAAAACGAAGGTGGGGTTGTTTGTTTGTTTAATGACCTGTAACATTTCACTCTCGTTTAGTCATTCTTGCCCGTACTCAACTGATGCACTAATTCCTACAATGTCTAGGAAGAAAAGAACATGCAAAAAAAAAGTTACTTATTGCATGGTAACCATGGTGTCCATGATGAGCAACTCAATAAACTGCATTTATGCCAGATGCAAATGAGACAGGAATTTCTGAGAGATGCAAAGCGTTTTGTTTCTGCCTCACGGGCTGCTTCCTCATGCACCAGCACAAGCCTGGGAACACTAGAGCCCCCCTGTAATTCAAGACTGTGATTATCAGGGGGCTTTGAAAAACAGGCAGTGACAGTGTCCAGAGAGTAAAATCTAGAAAAGTCACAACTACTAGAGGAAAGGCAAATACTGACCTTTTCTTACTCTAGCCAATGTGTGCCACAGTGAGGTCTTCACTATGACTGCCAAGCCACATGTCCTGGGTTCAGCACACCATTTCACTTGATAGTACAAGCAAGCTTTAACTCTGTCAGCTAAACAGAGTTAGTGATTGAAAAAATGCTCTCCCAAACTCCCAACCTTGCAAACAAGTCCAGGTATGAGAGTGGAGAAGCTTTCTTATTTGCTGCTGTTTGGATTCCTACACTGGAACAGTCCATTACCCAAGGTCTTCAAGCTCAATGGGAATTACCCAACACGTAGCCAGCAACATGAATGATACCTCAAGACATTCATTCTGAGACACTGTGGCAGGACAGTCTGAGCTTCAGAGTGCCTAGCAGTGACTGTCACTGCAACATGTTGTTGTGCTCAACACATAGATATTCTGACCAGGGAGGGAGCTGTCAACAACTGTGAGGATGGCAAACATAAGGTACTTGTTATCCCTACAAGCTCACAAATGGAGAATGCAATGGCAGGGATTTACCATAGCTCTGTTGCTAATACCATGATGCCTCTGCGTCTTAGGCAGAGATATCAAAATGGTTCCTGCACCAAATGAAACCGAGGATTCACTCTGGTATAAATCTGATCTCTGTGTTCAGGCTGTGAGACACGAGAGGGCTTCTTGGCTTCAGAGTTAGCAATCATTGGCATGGAACTGGTATCACTTCCTCTGGTGAATGCACACGACAAAGAAAATGTTGCTGTAGCTACTCCTCCAAGGAACCTTGTGTCCTATTTTAGTATGGGTAATCTGGCTAGTGAACTGACTGGGAAATGGAAATGGCAGGAAATTCTGACGGATCGCTGGGGCAAAGATCTCAAGGAGGCACAGAGAAAATGCAGTCCTACATGCAATCCACACAGACATGCTGCAAAGGAAAAGGAGTAACAAAACGGAAACTGCAGTCCCATTTTCTCTATGAATGCCATCCCATTCTGTCATGTCTTGATAACCTTCAGTGGTGCAGAGTAAGTGTCCTGTCAGCCTCAACGAACTCAGAGCATTCCTTACACCACCTGTGACACTCAGTACTTCATGGGACTGGGCCCAAAGACTTCTGTTTCCTGAGAGTTTGTGCTGCAGCTGGAGATGCTGTGACCGTAAGAAGCACAAGTGACAAAACCACTGTAAAAACAAGAGAAAACTGAACCACAGCGTATTTTCCAAGTTTCCACTCACCCAACCAAACATTTGCAAAACCTTAGTTACATGCCCAACTAAAAATACCTGCTGCCCAAAAAATGTTACATTACTTTATGTAAGAAATTTGCATACGTAAAAATGCCCAGCAAGGTGTAAATGATGCTTTCAGACAAATGAACTCAAAATGCTTTCAGTCAGGACAGTAAAATTTCCAAGCACTATTGTTACAATCTTCCTCTTCAAATAAGAACTTTAATTGCATTGTTTTCCTAAAATGTAGAAAGCAAAGTGCTCATTTAAGCAAACCAGTCATATACTATGTTTCAGTGTTCTTGAAAGTCTCTTGTTTCAGGAACAACACTCAACAAGTTTTCCTCGTAAAAAGTATGTAAACTTTTTCTTACTGTTATTCTGTCTACAAGGTGATGAGGGATAAAGTGTTTAATACAGAATAGCAGCTTTACTTTATCTCTGCTTGTGAAGAATCAGGTCCCTGTGCTGCCCCAAGCCAACAGAGATGGCAAAGAGGTACTGCTTTGTGCAAACAGTGTACACAATTGGCCAGAGATGAGGGAATGACTTTTCATATTAACATATATGGATTTGCTGGTATATCTGACCAGTTAAAAGTCTCTCAAAAAGGCAGAGAAACTAACGATAGTTTCTGCAGCAGAGGGTGAAAAATGCTCCTATTCCATTTGTGCAAATATGCTGGGCTCACATTATCAAACACACAAATTCCTGTCCACACTCTGTCCTGAGCACCCTGCCGTCAAAAGAGCAGGGACAAAATTGGCCTCATTTCCTGTGTATTTCATATAGACCTCTGCATTCTTAAGTATGTTGTCAGGGAATATATTTTAAGGCTGCTATGCTCACATCTGATCTCCTACTCTATGCTTTTAAGATATTAAATTGGCTTTACCCAATAAATCATGATTTGTGCCTTGGAGTCACATGGTACCTAAAATGACCAAAGGCTAAATCCTGTACCATTCACATTCATTCTATTCAAGTCAGAGGGCCCAGGTCTAAAAAATGAAGTAAAAACTGAGCACCAAACATCCCTGCAGGGAAGGCTAACAAAAAACATCAAGCCACACACACCAAAAAACCTAGTGACAACGTAGAGAAGAAGCCCTTATTGCTATCTGCAGCAATCCTCATCCCTGCTCCTATTCCAGCTTTGTGCCACCTCTTTTCCGCTCCATCATGGGAGGATCAAAGCTGATGGCTGTGGTGGAGTATGGCCTTGGCACTGACATTCTCACGCACCCCAGACGAGTCTGAAGCCTACAGAAAATGGCACTGATCACCCAAAACCCAAGTGAGATGATTATCCCAGAGGCTCTTTCCTGTTGAGGGGTATAATAGCTGGGTAGAAAAAAACGGAACAACAAACCCTCCCTCAAAGTTTTTCACAAAGGCAGACAGAACCCAATTTTCTTGCCACTTACACTGCTGCAAAGTTTGCTACCATGCATCACAGCAGCAAGCCTAAGCCCATGGTACAACACTGAATAGTAATAATAAAAAGAAATACCCCTTCAAGCTCCCCCTACCGGAGTAGGAAGGGTCCCCTAAGGAGGAGGGGAGCAGGCAGATGCTGGAGCTGAACACCTCGCAAGGGAGTAAGCCCCTTGCCCTCATTCAAGTTGACCAGTACACTGAAATACCAGGAGCCTCCCACACACAAAACTAAGGGATCCAATCTTTGATGTTTTACAATAGCACAAAGACAACATACAAAACAGATTCAAGAAACATTGCGGCAAAAGTGCCAGCATTTTAAGGAACGTTCCCTTTGGACATGAAGTCTTTTTTAGCCAAACCACTATGATTTTGTTTCAATGACTCACAGGAATGGATTCTGGATTAAGGTTTAAAAATGGGATATTTTCTCTTCTGCTCCTAGGTTCACCTCAAGACATGTGAATGAAAAAATAGCAGTAACACTATTAGGCTGGACTTACATTCACCAACAGACACTAAATAGGGATCTCCTAAATTTGTAAAGCTCAGCTGAAGCTGCAAATATATAATTCTGAAAATGTAATTCCCTTCTGAAGTCGGGCTGGGCACGGATCATAAAACTATAAAAAGATACTTTGTCCCTAAAGACTGCAAGAAGCTAATCATTAGCCACCCGTTTATACTGTTTACCTTTTTATTACATTATTCTGATATTTTTCCTTCACAGGGACCTACTCCTTATTTATACCATATGTGTAACAAAAAGGATCCACTGCCTCTAGGCAAAGTGTTTTTAAAGACAAAGACATTTGCCAGATTAAAAACAAACACACAAATAAAGTGTACATAAATTTGTGTTTGACTACTGTTGGGCATCTGGAATGGCACGCATTTTCTTTGGAAAATTTTTCTTCCAGTTTTTTTATACGAATGACAGTAAAATATGTACCCAGCAGCAAACTGAGAGAACTAAATTTAAAACGCACTTTCAGACCACTCTTTCATTTTTTTCTTTTTAACTTCTCTTTTTCGAAGGCAAGAGGGGAGGAGGGAACTTGTACCAATGTTTTGAAGTACTGTAAGTTCTTTTGCCTTTTAACAGAAATATGTAAACAAGGTGTATGACTGTAGGGTAATGTTCTAGTCACAAAGCATTCAAGAGCCAGAGTGAAGCTATTTAAAGAATGGAGTATTCAATTCCTGAGGCCAGATGCTAGTATAAATATGAAACTATGTTCACACTGCAGATTAAATTATTTTTAGTTTCTGTATTTGAACTGCCAAAATTATTTGGGTTGGCTTTTTCTTTTACTGTACCACAGAATTTATGGGGCCACATTTTTAAGTATCTGAACAGAGGACTAAAATCACAAGTGTGAAAGGACTTTTTCAGCTATTTTCTCTGTGCAACAAAACTAGAAGTGTATAGTGACAAACACTGTCACAAATAAGGGTCATTAAGGGAGTAAGGAAACTAAAAATAAAGATGGAGCTGAAACATTCAAGATTCTTGAAATAGATTTTTATAGTACCTTATCATTTAATTTCCAGCCCACAAAGCTTTTAATCTGGAAATAGTCAGTGTGAAAGAAAAGTGGAGACTGTGGTTTTAAAATAATTAAAGAGAAAAGCGTGCATTAAGATTGCATTACATGTCTACTGGGTTTGCCATGAAAGTTCACACAGATATCACTAAGAATATCAAGTTAAAGTCACTAGCAGTTAACTAAAACAAATAATCAATAATCCCATGACCTTGCCATAGCAAAACCATGCACGAATTCAAGAGAGAAAGAGAATGAAATAAACTGGCAGCGATCGAACAAAACTCAGGCTCAGTGACTAGCAGGGTGAGGACCTATCACTGACACACGGTAAAGCTTACAAGTCACCTACAAGGGTGCCAAGGACCCCCTCTTCCTGATGACCACTTCACTGTTGTTGTTTTTTTGGTCCTGTAATTATCTTCCATTCGCTTCATCAGCTGACAAGAACGGAAGATCCAGGATGTACCTCAAGGACATGATTCATCTGCTGATATCAGGGGGTTAGTCTACCAAGACACAAAAAGTAAAACAGGAATCGTGTGGAGGGATGTCAACCAAGCCATACACCTTTCTCACTGCAAATGCCACAAATGCTCTGGAAAGCCCGGGTGTACAGCCAGGAGCACAAACCTGCAAGAAGGATGAGCAGAAAGACTGCAGCTTGGTCATTCAAGAGAACTCCTGCAGCACTAAGGAATGTGGAATTACTGAGCAGACTTGCTCTGCACCATGCTGAACATGCATATTTTGCTGATGATTTACAAGAAGGATGAGGCCAGCAACACTGTACAGCTGGCTGGGGGTGAGAGCAGTGGGTCCTGCAGCAGGGGCTGTAACCCAGCTAATATTGAGCTGTGTGAACCGACACTAAGTACCTGCGGAGACTCTGTCACTGCCCCAATTCAGGAAGGCATGGGACATCAGGCTTAATTACAAACAGGTGACGTGGGACATGCTGAAAGCTGAACATGCTCTTGAATATCACATCAGGTTCAGCCCCAGTTCCCAATTAACTGTTCTTATCAGGCATGGACATGGTATCACAACAGCAAAGCCTCCTTTTGGTGGACAGGCTGACAATCCCACCCTTCCCTGGGTATTTACAACATGCTTTTAAAATGCATTAGCCTGCACTTTAAAGAAACATGAGACCAGAACATCTGGGCTTTGGTTGTTTTGTTTCTCAGTAATAAAGTGTGGAAAAAAAATAAATGATGCAGCTGTGGATAAAACAATCAGGAACACAGCAGCTACCTTGTGATCCTCTGCCTCTTGTCCCTTCACTAGCCTCATTCACAGGAGCAGCACAGGACATGGAGGAACTTGGAGGAAGATGAGAGGGAACATTTCCCTGTTTTTTCTTAAATTAGATTTTCAATTTGTTATAGGATCCTTGAATTGTACAACATGTGTGGATCTATTCCACTCATGACACACATGCATAACTCCCCTTGGCACTAATGGGAATGACGAACGTGTTGTGAGAGGAGAATTGCCCCCTAAAACTGCAGGAGTGTGAACAAGGTTGTAAATATATCTCCAGGTTCTGGTAACATTAGAAACCAGCCTAGCGAATTTCTCATGGTTTATTATGATATCACCAAATCCCCTCTATGTATTTATAGCCTTGTAATTCACAATTATTCTGGGTCCATAAATGTTTTTGGCATCTGAATGTAGAACTGATACTATTATTTCACATATTATGGTACTGTCCATGAATGCTAAATTTATTCCAGCAGAGACTCCTGGAGTTCATTCATCAGATATTTTATGCTACTGTTCTTTTAATGATTCATTTATCCTTAGTAGTATTTGTATTCTGAAGTGTGGCGTCTCCAGCCGACAGCACAATGCTCTGCTGAATTACCTTTTTCTTCCACAGCATAACAAAACAGAGCACAGTCAAATTGAAGATGGCCTTTAGTACACTGTCAGAACAATACTGCTTACCAAGCATATCCAGACACATTTCTCAAACCACATGTAATGCTCTGGCTGCCAACATGCTCATAAAGTCATTAACCAGCATCTTAAAATGAGGGTGTCATACATATATTTAAATGTTTAAGAAAATCAAATGTGTGCTCTTCCAGAAGCTTATTTTGAATTTCAGCTTCTACATACATTAATTATGCAGCAATGCACAGATGTAAAAATTCACCTTGATTTTTCACAAGCTGCTAAAATATACTCCTGCTAAAATAGTACACATTATCTATCACTAACAAAAGCTTCTTTATGGTGTTAACCATTTGTCCTTCACAATGTGGTAGAGCAAGAGAGACCTAAGCTGAAGGTTTACAGTACTGAGGATTCATGTTTACATGCAAATTATTATTAGCAGTAAAATCAAGAAGGAACTTAGTTTACATGGTACAGATTTTACTAAATGAAGTAAATAAAGGCTATGCCACAATGCTCTCCAATACAAAACCTACCCAGTAAGTTACAATTCATGCTACACCATTTTTTAAATATACGCTTTCTCTATCACCCACTCCCACAAACTGCACTCAAATTTATAGATATACTGGTTTAACCCTTCCCTTCCCACGTATCTTCATCAGTGTTCTCATCATGCAAGGATCACCAAACCAGCAAAGATAAGCATGAACCAAGTAAGACTAAGCAGTCAGAATACTGATGCTGAGTCTTAAAACTCAGTTTAACAAGGACAAGGATGCCAGAGCCACACTCTTCTCCAGTGTACCCATACAGCCCTTCTAGGTGCTCACAAAGGTGACACAAAATGCTGTGGGAGAACCCCGAGGCTACCCATGTTGGGAAGGCAGGTTTGCTACTGCCCACTCAGCTGCTGGAGCCAAGACTCTTCCCACACTGTTGCCCAACACCTTCTTTCTCTTTCTAGCCTACCCATCTCCCACCTTCCCTTGCTTGCCCAAGCAAAACTCCACATCCTTCTGCTGAGGATCACATAAATGCTGACATACTCATTCACTGGCATTACAGCCCCACAAAGGTTGGGGGCAGCCCAGCTTTTGCTCCTGTTTGCCTGTCACAGAAAATGATTTTGTGAACAAAAGGAGAAGGGGGAGAAAAAGCAAGTCTCTTCCTTCAATTTCAGATGCACAAAGGATGCTCTGACAAACTCCCATAGCACAAGATGGGTCATCGATAAGAAGATGAATACTGTATCTCAGAGAACAAGCACCAGCTTTTCTGCAACACAGCAGTCAGAACCAGAATAAGATATTTACGAAGACAGACGATGACAGGCCAGGCATGCTGCAGTGCACGTGTAAATAAATGGCAAGTCGTCTTTCAGGGCATGGGAGTAACGAATAGCAACTCAGAATTGCTACTTGGAAAGGAGGTGGTGAGTTAAGTCTGGTCTGGCTTTTCTCCTCCCCACTGGAAAGGAACTGACACCCAGGTCTGGCCATGGTGTCAACAAGCACCCACAGAGAAGTCTGAGCATCTCAGCACTGCAGCACAGGTCACAAGCCAGAATGATTCATGAGCTGGTATGAAGACAGCTTCAACTTGATTAACGGAGCACTCAGAGTCAGTTAACTACAGGACTCCAAGTCCTGGGTTCTAGCAGAGCAGAATTACAACACAGGAATGCAGCCAGGCAGGAGAAGGAGGATGTCCTCGAGGACCACCCAACCATACCATGTTATATAGGTGTTCAGTTTACAGATCTTGGTACTCAGCCAATTTTTGGCTGGCTGCATGGAAAGGACACAATGCAGGAAAAAAGGCACTGATGATCTCTGAGGGACTGATGGCTCTAACCATCAACTGTGGCACACAGAGGAGACTGCTGATCACCTCCCTCCATGGTGCTGGTTAAGGGAAGCACAGTACAAAACAATAGACATCCCAAACTGGGTCTCCCTGGGATCCAGAAACAATATGGGCAGGGACGGAAACTAGAGGGAAGGCTGGGGAGGAAAATGGCACCCTCTAAATCTGAAAGATAAATAAGAATAAAAAAAGGAAAAAAAAATAGGCAGACATTGAGATAAAGTCAGATTCAGAGCTCAGTAGCGCTGCACCAGGAGACATACGATTCCAGTTACTGGAACAAAACCTCATGGTCAGTAAGAATTAAATGCAAGATCCAACAGTGACTAGAAGGGAAAAAATCCTGGAGAGCAGACACATGTGGGTTATTACACAGCCTGGCAAGGTCAATCTCTGTGCTAAAAACAGACAAAAATAAAAAAAGCCGTCAAACATTTTTAAAGGGACACCATCCCACACTGGCTGCTTTGACACTGTTTGTGAACGGCCCTTGTTTTTAATCTACTTATTTTGCAATTATGGAGGCTACTCCTTTTCCAACTAGAGACTGCAACAAAACTTTTATTGATGGTGCAAACTTCTGCAGCTTCAGCTTCAGGAGAACGTGGGGCAGTTCCCTCTAGCTTCACAAGGCAGTAAAACTTAACTCTTCCTCTTCTCATTTTGCAGCAGTGGTTCCTTTTCTGATGTTTCTGAATATACCAGAACTGAAATTGCAAATGGCTGTGCTCTACACCAGCGACAAAGTGCCCTGTCATACCAATTCATAATTGAAAACGCTGACACAGTGACAACTGCTATCAGCACAATTCTGATAATCATGTTAGCTTGCTCCTGCTGCAGGAATCAGTGGGGGTGGGGAACAGGCACTGTGATTTAGGGGCTATCTGGAGAGAAGTTACGTGGGATTTTGTTTACATTTCCTGGCAGATCTTCTGCGTTTCAAAGAACAAAATACCCACCTCCTCAATTCCCAGGGGCAACACTACCACCCCCTTTTATAAGAGCTCAAAGGCAGGTCAAAGTTTGAGAAAAAATCCAAATTTTACCTCTTTGATAAGGCATCCTTGAAGTTTGAGATGTGTGGTGTTAAAACTCCTTTCAAGAGCCACACACAGATGAGGCTCAACACAGTCCAGTGGTGAATGAAAGGCTTCCATAGCCAGTACTGCATATTAAAATGTTTTTGTCACCCCCATACACTTCCATTGTAATGAAGTAGGCTATCCCCAGAGAAATACAGAAATTAACAGCACTTAAATCATCACAGCATTGCTCAGGCAAACATGTGGCCTCAGAAAGGACTAGGTGGCTATGGACAATCTCCTGAGGACCCCACCAGTCTCCTCCCAAGGAAGCTGGGGAAGCTGCAGAGGAGAGAAGCAGTGGCTCAAGAGAAGGAAGTGACCCTAAAAATGCTACTGGAGATAGTATCTATTTTTGCTACTGGAGATACTGGAGATAGTATCTATTTTTGTTACCACCTCCAGAAAAAAAATGTCATTATCACAAGAATATTAGGGATACACTGTACCTAACAACAGCATCACCTTTTAGCATTTAAAAGGTAGGCAGCCACTGAAGTCAGCAAGTATCAGTGATCTTAAAACAACCGGTTGAAAAAGATAAACATTTTTCTTGCCCTCTTCATGCAAGGCCAGACAAAATTGTCTGCCGGGTCAGCACGTCAGGTTATCTCTGATCCCAAACATACTAACATTAAAGGTAAGTGTTAATCAAAGCAAAAGATGTACAACTAAAGGAAGCCTTCCTGCTCCACAGCCCCTCTCTCAGCGTTGCTTCGCAGCCTGCTGGTGCTCTAGTTCTGCTGGAGCAGTGCTGGCATGTGCCAGGAGCTGCACAAACACAGAAGAAAATGCCAGGCCACACTCCTTTTTCTCCAAGGGAGCCATCCTCCTCCATTCAGGCTCCATGGAGCACAACAGACAAGCCACGTAAT